>OY744495.1:7852932-8128728 GCA_963556185.1 Pseudopediastrum boryanum
GGGGAAAACAGCAGAGAAAAAGATGTGAGTCCTCCGTTGGCACGCTGTAGCATCTATCCTCAGCTTGTGGGTACCCCCACTACTGTCCATGATTGTAATCAGGAGCCTTGTGTTCATGGTCTGGGTTTGTTTGGCCATTGGCAGAGCTGGTCTTGCATATAAATTGATTGATTGTATGTGATTCTGTACTACAGGTTTCCGTCAAGAAGTGCACAGCCTCTGCCACCACCTTGATGAAGAGCTGCAGAAAGCACTCGCAGATGCCCTGCTCTTAATGTTGCCCACCCTTAACAACACAACCACCACTACCAGCAACAGCAGCAGCAGCACCAGCAGCAACAGTGCTTTGCAGCGGGTGGGCAGCATGGGTTTGGCACCAGGCAGTGTTAATTTCAGCAGGGGGAGTGGTGCTACTGCTGCTGCTACTGGTGGAGGTGGTGTTGGTGTGGACAGGCGTGGTGATCTGCAGCCTTATGTTCAGGAGCAGTGCTTGGCAGTGATGCATGGGTTGGTGTTGGGTTTACAGCAGCAGGTGGAGGGACTGGGGAGACCAGCAGCAGGACTAGGGGGAGCTGCCGTGGTGGAGCAGGTGAGATTGAGCTCTAAGATACACGATGTGATCTGATTAGACATCCTTTGAAAGCCTAGGCTACTCTGTTTGGGGCGTTTTGGTTTTACAGTCTTTTACTCTAGTCCTCAAGAAATATAGAACCGTCTGATCCGTGAGAAGTTGGCCACTTTATCTGTTATGCTGGGAACACAAATGACTCAGAAAGTGGGTCCTTATCATATAGTAGTATCTAGTAGCAGTAGCAAAGATGAGTGTTGCTATGTACTTGGGTTCCTTGCGCCTGTGGGACGATGTGGCATAAGCATTCCCTGAGAAGCATTGTTATAATCAGCATGTCCAGTGCTTCAAATCTTTAGGGTCGTGCCGTGTTATCTGCCAGCCTTTAATTTGACGAAGGTCATGTGGCCTGCGTCCATGTTGAACAATGCAATGACCTAAAGCAAGAGAAGCAAGGAGCATGCGGGAATCAATGTGACGAGCATCTCTCCAGCAGGGTTCGCGCCTAAACTAGGGTGGAAGCGAAGAAACAGGTATAGGGTAGTTGGGCGTAATTACTCTTGAGAACTCAAGTCCTTGTCTGGATATCCTTTGTGCCTGATGACTTAACCACTGATTAAGGTGTCTTAGGAGCCCCAAACCCTAAAACCTAAACCCTAGAATTTTAACAGCTAAAAACTAACACCACTGTGATCTGTATCTCTAATGCAGGTTCTGCTGTTATCTCGGCTATGTTCAATCCTGGCCAGTAACAGCACCAGCTTACCTCTCCTACTAGGCCCACCTGACGCATGGGTTTCAGCCCTAAACCCTACAGCCCGTGGTGTCCCTTCATCTTCCCTAGGCCCCTCTTGGGGGAGGTCCTCGTCCACCTTAGGCCTGGGACCTGCCAGTGCTGCATTATTGCGCCAGCAGCAGCAGCAGGGGGCCCTGGGAGGGGGCTTTGGGGAGGGGGCTGGAGGGAGGGGGCAACTTACGAAGTTACGTCAGCTGCAGAAGGAAATGCGAGGGGTGGCGAATATGGGGTACAGCGTGTGGGCAGCATGGGCAGCAGAGTGTCTTGTGGCGGATTTAGCAGCGGCGTTGGCGGAGGATGAGCTGTTGAAGGGTGGTGGGGTGCCGCTGTCATGGGTGGAGACGGTGGTGGGGGCGGGAGGAGGGGAAGGGGGAGGTGTGGGTGGGGAGGAGTATGGGTTGGATGATGTTGGAGGTGAGATGAGGTTTGCATTACCTGCAGCTCCTTCACCTGCTGTGATGACATGTCTCATGAGGGCTACATGGGTGAGTGGGAGGGGGGGGGGGAGAGGGGGAAGGGGGAGGAGGGGGGAGGGGGAGGTATGGAGACAAGAGGAGAGAAGGGGGGGAGGGGGAGGGGGGAGAGGGGGAGGGGGGAGAGGGGGAAGGGGAGGGGAAAGACAGAGAGAGGGGAGAGGGGAAGAGGGGGGAGAGAGGGAAGGGGAGGGAAGGGACAGAGACAGGGGAGGGGAGAGGCTGGGAGGGAGGTCAAGAGAGAAGGAATGTGGGGCGAAGCACGTTAAGAGGATGTGCATAGGGCAAGGGTGACAGGGGGAAGTGGTTGAGGAGTGAAGCTAAGTGAACTGACCGAGGGAAAAGGAGAGAGGAGGGCAATCAAGATGGGCGAAGGGCGACAATCATTGTGATCTGCCTTCTTCTGAAACACGTCGAGCACTTGATTTTGCCGATGTTATCATGCCACAAGCACATCTCCTCCACAAGTGCCCCCATACCCGCTCAGCCAACCCAGTGCCACCCACAGGAGACCAGTCGTGCAGTAGACTACAGCTGTTGCAATTTGCATTTGTGAATGTTGAAGTTTCTTTCCTTCTCCCCACTCTCACGCGCTCTCAATCCGCCTCATTCACAGGAGACCAGTCGTGCAGTAGACTACAGCTGTTGCAATTTGCATTTGTGAATGTTGAAGTTTCTTTCCTTCTCCCCACTCTCACGCGCTCTCAATCCGCCTCATTCACAGGAGACCAGTCGTGCAGTAGACTACAGCTGTTGCAATTTGCATTTGTGAATGTTGAAGTTTCTTTCCTTCTCCCCACTCTCACGCGCTCTCAATCCGCCTCATTCACAGGAGACCAGTCGTGCAGTAGACTACAGCTGTTGCAATTTGCATTTGCTTTGGTCATTATAAACAGTCCCCTTTCCCCCTTCTCTCCCCCTCTGACCCCTGCACCTCCCCCCCCCCCTCCCCCTCCTCCCCTTCACCCACAGGAGACCAGTCGTGCCGGGGACTACAGCTGCTGCACACCTGCCCTTCAACTGCTAGCTTGGGAGCTACATGGCAGCACCCTGAGCAGCTTGAAGCAGCTACCATACCTCAACCAGGGCAGCAGCGATGATAGCAGCAGCAGCACCTTGCTCAGTGGCCTCGCTACAGCAGCAGCAGCAGGAGGCAGCATGGACAAGGGTGTGCTACAGCTGCTGTTTGATCAGCGCTTCTTGAGGGATGTACTGCTCGGGGGGAGGCCCCTGGCAGCTGTAGCAGGTGCTACTGCCACCACCACCACCACCAGCAGTAGCAGTAGCACTAGTGGGCACTTGGTGTCACCAGGAGCAGGAGGAAGTGGCTTTGCTAACGGGAGCTTTAGTGGGGCTGGTGGTGGTGCTGGTGGTGGTGGGTTAGAAGGGGCGGTTGACCCTGACCTGGCAGCTGAACTGTCACAAAGGAAAAGAGAGGTGGCACAACTGGAGCAGCAGCTGCAGGTAAGCACTTTGCTTTGTGGCATCTGTGAAGCAAACATAAATCCAAAGCTCTTTTGTCTCTAGGTGGCTTTTGGTTCATAGTACGGGTAGAGCACTTTGAAAGTGCAGGCTCCCATTTGCATCAGTGAATCACTGTGAATTGCAGCAGAAGAGGGACTCAGCCAATGCTGACCACAATGTAAGAATCAGCAGCGCTTCAGCTCAACTTGCATTTCCAGTCTCAACCTTCATTTATCCTTCATGTTACATATATCAAACACAATGTAAGAATCTTGTTGCTTTTGCTTTCCTATTGTACAGGAGCAGCTTGATCCCATAGACTGGGCCACCTATGAGCCCCACCTCTGGAAGAACGTGCAGCACTACTACCAGCGCACCCACATCCTCCTGGGCACTTTGTGTCAGCTGCAGCAGGCTTATGGCGAGGGACCAGCACCAGGCAGCAGGACAGCAGCAGGAGGAGGGCTCGGGGGGCAGTCAGCAGCAGCTAGTGTGGAAATAAACACGCTGAATGTGTTGCCTGTGGTGCCTAGGTTCCAGTATCTGCCAATATCGACACCCATGGGGAAGAATAGGGTGGCGGGGGGATTGGGTGCAGGAAGTGCTGCTGCCGCTGCTGCTGCTGGTGGTGGTGGTGGTGGTGGTGGTGGTGGTGGGGTTGCAGTAGGAGTAGGGGTGCTTGGGGGTGGTGAGGGAGTTGCTAGTGGTGGGCAGGGGCAAGGGGGGAGGCGGGAGCAGCGGGGTGCGCAAGGTGCAGACCTTGCGGCACAGTACTCTTTGGCGAATTTGGGGGGAAGTTTGACTGGGGCAAGGGGTGTGGGAGGAGGAGGGCCAGGTGGGGTGGGGGCAGTAGGGGGAGGAGCAGCAGGTGGTGGTGGTGGTGGTGTGGACTTAGGTGGTAGTGCGCTGAGTGCGTTGCAAGCGAGGTTGCCGGCAGGAGGGTTTAGTGCTTTTGGCAGCATGCTAGGGGATAAAGCAGCAGAGGTGAGCGCCATGGCACAGGGCTTTGGGGAGCTGCTGCCTACTGGGGCGACTGGGATACACCAGGCGCTGACGGGTTCTTTTCTGTCCCTTTCGAGGCAGGCGCCTTTCACAGGAACGGGGAAGAAGTAAGATGAGTCGTATTGCTGAAGTTCTGCTGTGCTTGTTGGTTGCTTGCTTGAGTGTGGTTGAGAGGGCTGATGTCCTGCGTGACTATTTTGCCTCAAGTTCGGGTAAAGGCGCCCCGTGCACTCATCGTGCAACAGCAGATACATCTGCTGACATGAAAGCCCAATGCATCGCTGATAGGTCTATTCCCGTCTGCCCTCTCCCCTGCTTAGATTACCTGTACCAACCTCCAGGTCTAAGGGGTGCGTTGTAGCCAGGTTGCGGGTGGCAGACTGCCTACTATCGCAGCGACAATATTTCTGAACATAGTAAAGAAACATAAGATAGATCACTGCTCTTCTGCAGTTGCCTGTGTAAGGCATTGTGGACTGCAGAGCATTGCCAGTGGTTGGCATGTTGGCCATCATGGCTGGTGGCTCAGCCAGGTGCATGACACGAAGCAGTTAAATTCGGCACACCATTGCATCATACGCGCTTCCTAATGTTGTCAGCCATCTTAGACGAAGCGCCTTGTCACTGACCAGCCTGTCCAACCGACACTCTGTACTGCCTTTTCTTGGCATACGCGCACAAGAGCGGTTGCCGCAGGTAGGATACATGCTAGAAGTCTGGATCTGTGCTTGGAGATTGGTTGC
This sequence comes from Pseudopediastrum boryanum, assembly GCA_963556185.1. NCBI lineage: Eukaryota > Viridiplantae > Chlorophyta > Chlorophyceae > Sphaeropleales > Hydrodictyaceae > Pseudopediastrum > Pseudopediastrum boryanum. The sequence goes on from OY744495.1 coordinate 7,857,979, forward strand.
TGAGCCGGGTATTTATATTAGCGTTGAATTCAAGAAGTAGCCTGCATGCAGCGGATGAAGGCCCGCAGCCAAATAGCTGAAATCTAAGCATGTGTCCTGGAAGAGCTCCGAGGCGTTCCTTATAATACGAGCTATATAGCCATGTATATAGAGGACTGGGACACCTTCTTCCTGCAAGCTCAGGAGTTGCAGCGGAAGCGGCCATTGCACACGAGGTACTGCATCAAGTATAGCCACAAGGAAGGAAAGCTTGTATTGAAGGTCACCGATGACTTAGTGGTAAGCTGTGCATTTGAGCAGCAGCTTGTCCCACCCTTGCTGTCAACAACTGCTGTGCTCATGCCGGGTATGCGTGTGGGTATGCAGTGCTTGCAATACAAGACGGATCAGCAGCTAGACATCAAGCGCATGGAGAAGCTCAACACCATTTTCTTCGCGATGATGGCAAAAGGAGAATATGACCCTGGTAAGGATGGGCTCATCTCATGGAGATGTGAGAGAGACATTTACCGCAGTTCTGCTTGCAGTGGCAGATGCAGCTGCTATTCAGAAGCAATGCAGAGAGCCAACAGGAGCCAGAATGGTTTCAAATGATTATGGTGTGATTAGCATGAACGGCGTTTTCTTCTGCAGATGAAGATGCCTTACCTGAGCAGCAGCAACCACAGCAGCCACCAAGCAGCGGAGTAAAAGCAAAGAAAGGACAACGGAGACGTGGTTGAGGTGCATGGTTGGTACCCATTCAGAGCAGAGTCAGACGGTACGCTCCTCTTGTACTGTGATTTGACATGTGAGGATGGCTGGCATGTTGAATATATCAGACGTTGAGGGCTTGCATTGAGAGGTGCAGGTGGTGCAGCTTCATAGCTGAGCAAGCCAGGGCTGGCCTGAGCAGATGATATGTGCAGTTGTTGCAGTCTGTTGTCTGCGTCCACAGCAGGCTCTTCATACAGGTGGTCAAGCCATGCTGTCGTCTGCTTGCCTGATACTGTAGCAGCATCTCCCAGTACGGTGGTAACCTACAAATCCTAGGGCTGGGGCCCATGCCATGCTGGCAGGCTATTTGGCTGCTGACCCGTTGACGTGGCGCAGGGTGGGGTGGGCACCATGCAACTGCGGCATTTGCCTAATTTGCTCCGCATCTTTGTACCATTTATCCGCTCATTGGTAACTTTGTGGGGGCTGGTGAGTTAGTGGAGTACGTCGAGTTGTGGCACGCTTGATGCATTGCAGTTAGGAGCAAGTCGTCATACTTGTCCTATATTATGATATGGAACTTGGTGGTGGATGATCAGACAGCGTTGAATAGGGGTCGTGCAATTGGTCTCGGCCGCAAAGGCGGCATATCATGAAGTATGTGATTCCGGAAGTCGATAAATTGGTACCTGGTGAGTTGGTGGTTGTCTCCCTGACGGGAGTGGAGCACATGCGGGACAGAGGACCCATTAACACTATGGAAGATAGCAAAACGCTTGCCTTATGTTGGTCCCAAACATCAAGGTGCAAGTGCCAGGACGGGGATGGGGTTGCTTGTGGACAGTGAAGGCTAGCACAAGACCGATGGCTCGGTTCGGTGCGGCATGTTCGGTGTCGAAATTGTGAATGAAGCCCTATTCGGTGCCGGCTCATCCGGCAGACACGTTTTGTTATCTGTTACCCTTTTGGGCTTATTTGGGACAGAACTACCACCTGCCGGCAGTGGTCGGGGCATGTCGAGTCACCAATTGACACCGTCGCAGTGCACGATGGATCATCTGATTCCGCCGACGACCATACGCACGTCCAGCCTGGTCGTCCATACGCACGCCAAATCATCAGCGGCCATGTCCAAAAACATCCCAGTGGTAGGCACAGCAGCAATTAGTGCTGTCCGCCTAGGTTGTCTCGATCAGTGCTCACTACACCAAGCAACAGGTTACACCCCTCAACCACACTCTCTGTGACCTTACAAACAAACAAACAAAAATTGAAGGTAACTGCAGAGCAGGAAATAAGCCTATATGTTCTAATTGCACTTAGAGCAGCCCCCCACGATTGGGACATCAGGTGTCCGGCATGCATAGTAGTGCCACACCCTGCAGTACCCAGTAATCACTGTCTGTCCCAGGCCGTATTGGCAAGCTGACGCACAACACAAAATTTGTGCTCTGCCCCGTTGTTGACAAGACCCCAGCGCGCACTGACGTCTTGTACAAGGGGCACTGATACTGATCCTGTGGCGGCTCAGCTCCCCTGACAGGCTGGAAATGGATGACAGGTAAAGGTGCCACCATTACCCCTGGTTCTGAATCCACCAGGCATCCTGCTGTGGGGTCCCACCTTGCACCATCGACGTACAGGCCATGGATAAAGATGCCGTCCACCGGTGGCGAAGTGACCTGCTCTGGTTGGCTGAAGGAAGCAACCTGTGAGACGCAAGTACACCAGCAGTAGACAGGGTAAGCATTGAGCTCCTTCAGCCACGGACAATTCAGCTGTCCTAGGAAATTTACGAACTTGTCCTCAGTGCACTTCTCCCTAATCCACTGCTTGCGTAGATTATCTGTAGCAGTCTTAGGGTCCTTCAAAGTTCAGGAAACACCACTGCAGCGCCATCAATCAATCAATCAATCAGAACACAAGATCAGCTATGCCAATGGCCAGACAAACCTAGGCCCTAAACACAAGGCTCCTGATCACAGTCATGAAGGTACACAACCGATGGTGGACTTGTCACACACAAGCTGAGGCTAGTTGCAGCGGCGTGCACACCTAAAGGAAACAAACAACTTGACCCCTAAAACCCCAAACTTGCTCCACTTCCACTGCAGTGCCATGACCGAAACACTCAACTGGTGAGAAATCGGTTGAAGCTTCCTAGATGGCTACAACTTTGGGTGGCAACCATTGTCTTTGGCTCCGTTTGATGTTGTGTTTGGTCGTTGCGACCTAGGAGCCCTCTTGCCGATGCCACACCTTAAATGTTCAAGTGTTTGTTTTTTACAATTTCAAGCTTAGGTCCCTAGCACTAAACTGGAATCACCGTTCATGGAAGTTGCACTCAAGGTGGATGCCAGCAAGTCAAGATCTTGCTAAATTGGATGCATGGACCACTTTTGACTATGAGAACTTCCCCTCACGCCTTCTTACCTTGAAGCCAAAGCTGAGGCTGTCAATTGGTATGCTGTACTTGCGTGCATGCATCTGCAACACCCCGGTCATGAACCCCTGGGGGAAGAAGAAGCCTGGCAGCCAGAAGCTAGCAGGGGGTCCAAGAGTCAGCCAGCTGCGCATGAAGGCGATACGAGCATGGTAGTCCTTGATCCAGCTCGCCAGGGGCTTCAAGGATGGGTATGACACTCGGGACCAGAGTTCAGGGACCTGCAAATGAGCAAACATCACATTAGACGTCACCTTGCTGGTACCGGTAGCTGGGGTGATAGGAATTGCACTGTTGGAGGGCTGGGGTCTTTGTGTAGAAAACGTATAGGCGCTGACAGAACCGAGTGTAGAAGGGGCCATAAACAGGCTTCTGGGGCAACATAGGAAGATTCTGATGATGCTGCGGGCAATTTGGCAGAAGGTGACACACGTGTCTGGTTGTGCTCCCAGCACTACGCCAGCAGCAACATGGGGAGCAGGCAGCGTCTTCGGTGAACCACAGATGCCTGCCAAGCTACTTTGCCAATGGATGTCCCGAGCGCTCACCTGATTGTTGAGCAATGCATTGTACATGGCCTCCAACTCTGAGCTCATGACCACCAAACCTTTGATAGCCCGCTGCAGCTCCACCAGCGTGCTGCGAATCACACCTGACAGCCGAGAGAACCTGAGCAAAGCAGCATGGAACTGAAGTTAGCGGAAATTATTTGCAAGAAAATTTTTTGACCGGAAGTATTTGAGGTTCAAAACGGAGCTACAGCAGCTATGCCCACCTTCGCAGCATGCCACCAAAAGACCAAGCAAATAGAGCATCCACCCGATTTATTAGCCTGTACATGCACCTCCCAATTATAACAAGCCAGTTCAATGTACGCCCAGCCCTATATTCAGGGTTGAGGACATACTAGCAGTCGGTGCAGCTGCCACTCATGGTTACTGCTCACAGCCCAAAAAGGCTGTGTATCCATGCTCTCCCTTTCCCATCCCTACAGACTTCTTGCTCGGACCATGTCACCCCTTCCTGCCTAACTGTTTGCCCTTTTCCCGACCATAACAGATGCATTCATCATTATTAGGCCCCCGCAGTCCCACACCCGGACAGACCAGCCCACAAACTGGCCCCTGCAGCTCACCTCTCCACCTCCTGGCTCAGCACCACTGACAAACTGTTCAACTTCCCATCAGCTGTTCGATCAAACAAGCCAGCAATTGCCTCATCCAGGCTCAAATCAGCCGGCAGCTGTTCCAGCATCTCAGCAGCAAGCGCCTCTACGATGACGTCGGTACTGTTGGCACCCCCACCACCAGTATCTCCCCCACCCCCACCCAGGCGTGGCTGGATGGAGAGGACAGTGTCTAGCAGCCGCCGCGTTTCTTGCAGCTGGAAAGCTATGTTGGCATTCGCATGCATGCCAAATACTTCAGGTGCCTCAGTGCTGCAACAAAGAAAGGAAATAGACAAGCATACATATCATTCTTTGCTAGCAGGGAGACGAGACTGTGGTATTAAATGCAGTCTCTAAGCCATTGCATTACTACTCGGATACCAGGCGGTGTTGGTCATTAAGAAGAAGCCAGCAAATATGGTTACCAGGATGCAAGTACTTCAAAATGCAACATCTTGCACTCTGTGGCCTCTAGACCGGAGCAAGTCACAAAGCAATGATGTTGCATGAACCGCATAATCATTTATCATCCCTGACGTGTGTCAGGCATGACATTCTCAATGTCTCACAAGAAGAGATGCAGTCCCCAATGCTAGTAGCAGATGCAGCACCATGAGCAGCTAATAACAACAGAAGATACAAGCGGGACATACCTTCCTGCTGCACATGCTGATATAGAACGCATGCCATTCAGCTACCCACATCCGCATACCCAGTCACTCACCTTGGCAATGACCTGATGTACTCCCGGTATTGTTCCAGTCCCCCATCCTGCGGTATCTTGTAAGTGCCAGAGGCAGTCAGAGGTGCCTGCTGCTGCTCTACAATGCGCGGAGCCACGTACTGCCTCAAGACACTCATCAAGCAGCGCCTGTCTAAATCATCCGTGACCCTTCCCCCATAGTTGATCTGCCCAATAACATACTCCAAGGCATCCCAGGGTATTTGTGCTTGCTCCGTCAAGAACATGCGCAAAGTGCTGCTGCTGCATTCCAGGTCACTGGCATTGAATTCGTACCGTATGTTCCACCCCAGGGGTCCAAACTTGCGCCGCTCTTGAACCACGGCATGGAAAAAGGACAGGGAAAACAGTAATCGCTGCCATTGCATTGGCTTTGCGGAGCAGCTCTCCAGGACCTCTTCTGTGAGGTCGTTGTAGGTGCGGCCAATATTAGCTTTAACGCCTTTGGGGGGCTCATTTGTGAGCTTGATGCCGTTTTGCAGCACAGGCACGGGGAATACGCTTGAGGGCATTGATGTAAGCCATAACCTAAAGTCTGGGTGCACTTGTGAGCCCTCCTGGGCTAATTCCTCAATCTGCAAAGAGGAGACAAAGCAGCTCATCAAATGGTCTAAAAATTCAAGCAGCAAAGGAGGCAACCAGTACTAATGGTTGACTGCTTACATCTGAACTTTAACCATACAATTATTGGTGGGACTCAGGGGTTGCCACATACTGTGGAGAATGCACCAAGCGTGTGCCCCTGGGCTGGTGCATTATTTGTCAACCCTGACAGGTACAGCTTGCGCGGCGGTGGCATGCAAGCTGTAACATCGGGGCAAAGCTATGCAACACACCAAAGCTGGGGTGCCTACCATGCACTGGAGCTGCTATTAAGCTTGCTGACTCTGACACAGTGCAAGCCCCTCAGCAAAATGATATAAGTCTTCTGGTCCATTGCCTTTCCATGGACCAAGTAACCAAAGGGTGTAAGCAATTCAAGCAAACATTGGACCACATCTGTTGAATCTGAAGACAAAGGCGGCCTGCTAGGGCCGCGCGCACTGCGCAAGAGTCTGTACGATCTTCCCCCTTATCAAAAGTACACAACAACAGGAGAAAGGATCGCAATGACACAGAAATACATTCCTCCCCTCACCTTCTCTGCCATCCGCAGCATCCAGCTTGCAGCCAAATGGCAGTTCTGCAGGCACACCCAGTCACCCGACCCTGCTGCTTGCTTGATCATGGTCTCTGCTATCAGCCCTTGTCCCTGGCCCAAGCTGATCAGATGCAAGCGTTGGCCCATTACCCAGCCCTTGCGCTCCCCAAAGCGTTGCAGCATGGCTGTGGGGTCAGCACCTGCAAAAGCAAACATCAAGTAATAATGGCCATGGTGCTTTTAATAAGTTGCAGGGTGTTATAAGATACAATTGGAAGTACTGGTACATTTGGAAGGCTTAGGGGAAGGGTCTCCATGATCACATGCCCTTCTTCCACAATGCAGGTCTGCAAAGGATGCTCAACCTTTTGTGGGTGACTGTGCCTTGCTCCCGCTAGCATTTACAGCACAAGTAGCCCCCAGGAAGGAGCAGCTGCCTCTAAAACTAATCATGGTAGCATACGCCCATGCAGCTCAGGGAGATATCATTGCCTACACCCCAACGGCCAGGCAGAGCCTACAGATTTTGTAGTGATCAACACGACCAGACCAATTCATACTTTAAGTTTCCATTGTCACAAGCACAGCGAAGCAAACCAGCAGAGCTGACTACTGCTTTACGGCTCCTTACCTGTAGACAGTATGAATATGACTGGTGTCCGGGCGCTGGTGTCAGGAAAGACATCTTCTAAGGTCCAAGGTGCAGGCTCAGTAAACTGCTTTCCCAGCTGGGCTGTCACAAAGGCCTGGGCAGCAAAAACAGTCTTTTCCTCCCTCAACAGCTTGACCAGCAGGAGCCTGGGGAACCCTGCCGGTCCCAGCTTGTCTTGCCAGGGTGCTGGCAAGGGTTCAATGTGAGGCTCATCAGACTCACGCCTGGAACAAGGGCAGCAGCATGGGCAGGACGTCACCAGTGTGTTTTGTTTTTGTGATACATTGACACCTTGGCTGTAACTACAGCGCCGAGAAAGGGTGCATCTGCAGAAGCAACAGCTTTTCGCACGAGGATAGATGCAGTTGATATGAAACCATGCATGACAGTCAATCCTACAAGTAACGCTACAATGCTTTAGTCGGGGGCCGGTGCACATCACAGACCTCAAAGGCGCAGGCATATTACCATAGTGTGCATCTGGGCCTCACCGCACAACAGGTCACTTGAAACCAGTGCACATACAAAAGCAGACACCTGCTGATCCATAGCCCTGTGTCGCGACTAGCCATAGCGATCCGCTCACCGCGAGGAATATACAAGGAAGGTAATGCAAACTCACCATGCTTGCCAGGCTTTACTTCCTGCTGCTAGCCCCTCCCCAAGCCCCTTCAAAGGGGGCACCAACCGCTCAAGGGCTTGGGCCCCTTGCCACGAAGCTTCACTGAGCCACTCCGGACATGGGTTAGCCCTGCTGCTGCTGCTGTTGTTGTTGTGGGGTGGCGGTCCTCGTAATAGGAAGGACCACTCATTGTCTGTGATTTCACCCGATGAAGGGTGCCTCAATATGGAGGTGCACAGAAGGAAGCTGAAGAGAAGCTTGTGTTCTTCAAACAAGCCCCTGCGTACAGGCATATGCAGGACATCCAATAATCAGTAGCAAGAGAGCATCAGGGTGCAAGTCCAGTGATGCCTGGGGCTGCATATGCCACCTTGCAGAAGCAAGCATCCTCCCAGTACAAACCGGATCGTCCACATGATATTACCGACTTTGTAGGCTGCATCATTGTGTCCCTGTTACGAGGGACGTCCTGGCGCACACCGATCCTCAAGGAGCTGTGTAGAAGCAACAACTTACTAGCACTGGTACATGGCTCCTGATATCCTCAGCACAGGGGTTATAGCCTTCTGCTATAAGGTATGAGAGCTATCATGAACTCAGCAAACTTCCCTCACCTGGAAACATTGTTGAACAGGAAGAGAGTAGCGTACTCGCTCAGTAGCTGCAGCCGTGTGTGAACATCCTCGCTCTTCCCACTGGCTGATATGCAGTGACTGAATAATCGTATGAAGTATGCTAGGCTGAATTGATACATAGGGCTGATTGAAGCCAGGTCCGCAATAACAAAGTAAAGGATGCTCCCTCGTGTTGCAGCTGGTCTGTAGCTTTCACGGGCTGCATTGATGTTGCGCTCAGTCTCCTCTGCCTCTTTGACACGATTCTGCAACATCCATGTGCACTAATTAGCCCAGATTGAGTTAACATTCCAGGCAGGATCAGTGCGCTTCATGCGACCATTGGCAAGAAGGCTCGGCCTTAGCCAGTGACAACTGCTGACAAACAAATGTTGAAGGTGACATCAGCTTCGTAAAGCGTATTCTGTTGAATCCTGTTATTCAACCGTTGCCTAGACCATGGTTTCGCGTTGAAGTGATAACAGGCAATACACAGAGGACAAAGCTGTATTCAGAAACTGCTTTCTGTGCTCCCGTCTTGGCGAACAACAGTGATGCAAGTATATACCATACGTTTAGACAAGCACTAGGCAGTTCACTGTTCTGTTTACTATATTTAAAATGAATGGTGAATGAAGAGACTGTTCTGCCGTCCAACAATACACCACCTCAAACCCACAACCCATACACTTTCCAACCCGTTCCCCCCCATATTACCCCTTACCTGGATAGCTGCACTAGTTAACTTGCTGTTATTAAGCGTAGCAATCAGCTGTTCATCATCCAGGATATTGCCTTCTGACTCTTTCAGCAGCTTAAGGATCTTGTCTTCAAGGTCTTTCAGCTGTCGCTTGTCATTTGCTATACTAACCACCAGTCTGTCTCGCTGTTCCTCAAGCTCTGGCCGCTCCTGCCGCACCACCTCGCCAAGGAGCTGATCCTCCAACCCCTGCAGCAGGCAGGCCATTACGGCAGAAATCCTGAGACCACATTAAGAAAATGGCTACACTGGTTTGCTACGATTACAAGAAACAAATCATAGGTCAGATTCGATAGAAACAGAGTGCACTGAGTCTGGTGGCCCTGCTCAAGGCGTTGCCAGGCGCATCCAAAGCAGCAGCCTTGACCCTAAGCTGGGCCTTCCATAGCACACAAACCACATAGACGGGAACACAATCAGATGCATGGGACTTCTTCTTATTGCCTTGGATTGTTCCTGCATGCATGTTATGGCAGAGTCCGCCACTTTACCTTCATGGTGACTGTAAAGTTAATAACTGTGACCTTGATGCAGACCTCTGGAAGGTAATGTGGGTTAGCAAGCTTTGTAGTGATGTAGAGCTTAAAATTAGGGTCGTAGTCCACATCCGAATCCCCGAGCCTGATCAATAAGCGCCCGCCTTGCTTAAAGACAGCCTTTTGCAGCACAGGTTCCAGAGCAGGGTCCAGGGTCTCCCCTGCATCTTCGATCAGGGCAGGATTGCCAATGCGGATGCAGTTCTCCAAGCTGCGCAGGAAGTTGCCATCTGTTGGCTTGAGGACCCTGAGGCCGTTACGCATCTCCATGGCCTTGATCCAGCTGTTGGCTTGGCCCTGGAGAAAGCACAGGATAGAAGAAGCTCGGTCAGAAGTTAGTCAACCACGGCAATCTGGAGGAACCTTGGATAGCCAGACTCACAATGATAGAACCCCCAATCTATATCCTACGCCGCCTGAAAGGCAGGTTTTACATAGACTTCTGTGCTGACAGGGAGATTGACTGCTGAGGTAGTCTATCGATGCCTGCTCCCAAAGTCTGGCTGCGCATGAGAAGGCCTGAAGCACCGTAGACCAAAGATCAAAACCGTTTGCATACATCATCCTCACCTGGGGATCAATCATGAGTGGCCATCGCTTGCCTCGTGTCACCAGGATGCCGTTGTCAACAGAGACACCATCAGTTGGAAGACCAGCAAGGACCCACTCCCTGACTTCTACAGGGCTAGCCAAGGTGCCCCGGAGTGTGACCTCAGCAGAGACAGGGATGGCGCGCTGCTGGCAGCCAGACACCCAGCTGGTCACCAGCTCCTCCCTGTCGCACAACAAAGAGCCAACGCAGTCCATTGCAGCTTAGAACCTGCTGCACAAAAACCATGCTAAAGATGCTTTTAAGTATATAGATGAGGTTCGGCACAGCGTGTGTCTTAGCAGGCATGTGCTACCCTCCAGGTTTCTTGGGGCATACCTGCAAACCCTACAGAGGACAATAAGATAGTGCGCTGCAAATCCTGTTCCCAGATGTGAGCAATCTGGTGACCACATGTCTCTCACTAATAAGATCCACATGTCCTGAAGCTTACCTGTATGCTCCTGTAAAAGCCCCATAATAAGCTATGCAGGCTGCACTGAGGAAAACATCCCCCACCAGGAGGTCTGTCTGTATCTTCATCTGATCTCCTGTGGTCTGCCATCGGACACCTTCATCTGCCAGACCACTTGTTAGCTTGCCGGCACGCTCAAGGCGCTTGCGAGTCAGATCAGCCTGCACAAATATGAAGTACGCAATTTGGAAAGGTCTGCATGCAGGCCCCGTTGTTTTGACAGATACTGCAAGGGCACGTTTCAAACGTTGCACAACTAAAAGAGCTTCGCAGAATGATCACAGACAGTGTTCAGCTCAAGCCCATTAGCTCTCAACCAATTTCCACAAGAGCCCTAGACAATGCTGTTCCGCTCCGCAAGCAGCCTCACCTGGTCTGTTAGCTTGCGCTGCTCACTCTGAGCATTTGCAAGTTGCTGTTTCAGGCCTTCCACCCTTGAGATCACAGCTGCCAGGGCATCTTGCTTCTCCTTGAGTTTGGCATTAGCTGATGCCAGCAGGTTCTCCGCCTCCTGCAGCTTTTGGCGCTTTGGCTCTACTGTTTTAGCAACCCTGAGCAGAAGAACAGCAACAACTGAGTACAATAGATATGCCCAAGATGGTTGCCCGCCCACCACAGCCTTACCGCCTCTGGAGGCATACTCAAGTGTTAACACTACTGCCTATGTATACGATTTAACAGTGATAAACAAATGAAGATGACGCTAGCCAGCATGCAACAGGTGCGCAAAAGCATTCCCTATGGGCGTGGTTGTGGTATCTGAATCTCAGTGGGAACTCCATAACAACAAATTGCAATCCAGCAAAGCAAAGCATGTCGCACCAGATCCTTGATCTTCTCTAGGATCATCTCACACAATACCTGTTGTAGACATCCATAGCTCTTGTCCACATGCACAGAGACATAGCTGCCTTGCTTTGCTTGGCTACAGTATCTGGCTGGTATTGTGGATCCTCTATGTAGCGCCTGAGCTTCTTAATCACGGCGTCAGGGATGTTGTCCTTGTCAAACTCTTCAAGGCTGTGCATGAAGTTTGTGTCACCTAGAACACGCTTGGCCTGCAGGAAACCACCACATAGCAGGAAGCACCTCATTGACAAAGTTGCCCACCCTAAGAAAACCCAATGGCAGTCTGTTTAACATCTTCGCCATTGGAGACGCAACATTGGAGTATTACAGGTAGCTCAAAAAGCATACTCCTTCCAACAATGGGCACGGTAGACTGACATAATCTCGTGCTCTCTATGCCAGCCTAACTGTGGTCTCATGTTCCTTAGGACCCCAGCTCCGGTTCTAAACATGAGGTACGGTAAGGAGTATAGCTACACAGAAATGTGTGTCTTGGTCTTCTACCTGGATTATTTGGAAGGACCATTGGGTGTCAAGGTTGCCCTTCTCTTCATGTCGAAATAATGCAAAAAGACTTAAGCTTACCGTGTCCCAGTCAGGCTTCTCTTGCTTCAAGATGCAAACTGCTTCCATGGTCATCTGCACCAATGGAGGCGGTTTTGGGAAGGACTTGATCTCCACAATGTCGTTCTTGTTCAGGGCTTTTAGCGCATCCAAGGCAGAATTCAATGCCGGCATTGCCTCATCTAAGTCTGCCTTGGCTTCATCTGCAATGGCCTACATCACCCAAGACACCAGAGAGACACATTATTAAGGGATGGCAGAGCAGAAGTTGTCCATGTTGCCCACATGGCCTCTGCACATGGAAGCAGAATGCAGGGAATGGCTGGCAGCCCAGGCAAGCGCATCAATTAGGGGTTTATCACAGCCTAAGGATAGCAGAATTACAGCGTTAAAGGGATGATTGAAGTTGACAGAAAAACACTCCATATTCTCCACTTGTCTCACCTGAGTCTCCTGCTGCATGATCTTTACGTCTGCCTCTTCTGCTGCCACCACCACCTTGACCTGCTCGGCCTGCTCCTGGTCCACTGCTACTCTTTGCAAAAGCTCTGCTGTAGCTGCTGCTTTTGCCACAAGCTCTGGTTGCAGGGCTGCCAACTCGGTTTTCATCTTGTCTACCAGTTGATTTGTTTCGTTCAGCTTGGATAAGCCATTCAAGAGCCTGTCCCTGGAAGTGCCTAACTCTTCCCTGTACAATAACAGAAGGAACATCGGCGGAGATCGGTTGATGCCTGGTTGGTTTTAGACGGTGCAAACTCTTATCCACATCTTTCTATGTGAGTCTAAAAAACACATCATCATCATGTATCTGCTGCTCGCAGTGTATGTCTGTCATGGCAGCTCCCTTGCATCATGCAAACAGCTCAAAAAAGTCACACAGTGCCAGGGCCAGCCGAGCACAAAGCACCAGCCATCAGTCAAACCAAGTTCAAGAGGCACGCGATTGCATCTCTGCTTCACCAGCTAGGGTTTTTACTCACCTCTTCTCCCTAAGCAGCTGCAGATACAACTGGATCAGATCAAGATAGCTCTTAGGTGTCGTGTAGTACTTTCTCCGCAGCTCTGCAAAGAAGCGGCTGCTCATTTGCTCCACACTGGTGTGAATCTGTACGCACATGTGCGCTATGGCTTCCCTCACAGCATCAGAGCCCAAATCGGTGGCCGCCAGGAACTTGCGACTAACAGACAAGAGGGCCTCTGCTGGCCACTGGCTAAACCAATCAATTGTGCAGCAGTTGATCAAGGAGGGGAACTGTCGGCATCTGCAGTAGCAAGCCAAGCAAGAGGTAAGCCCATGCTCCATAAGCAGGCATGTAGTTGGCGGGGCCATCGTTACTTCTGCTGCCATCAGTCATACTCTGGGCTTCAGACCACAATGGTCAATTAATGTCCAGCAATTGTACCAATTAATACCACAATAGGTTGTCGCACATGAAGGCTAAAGGCACTAAAGAACACAAGAATCCTTCTGATGCATTCTGTAATGAGGACCTTACCTGGCCCTGAAAGCCTCTCCCACAGGGCTCATTGTCAGCACAACATGCAAGTTGTCCCGCACTCTGTTGATGAAGGCGCTCCAGCAACCTTCTTTGCTGGGATTACCACCTGTTGCAGCAACCCAGTCTCGCACATCCACAACAATGCGGTCCTTCTCATCCGAAGCAAACATCCCAGGAACTTCCCCGGAATTCAGGATGTTGTTGATGTCCTCCAAGAAGCCTTCGTTCACTATTTGTGTGTCACTAAACAGGAACACGACAGGTTGGCCTTCCACACCAGCCAGCCTGCATGTGGACGGTCAGGGACAAAGGCATGGGTGAACGCCGAGGCTCAAGCTACACAAAGCTGTAGCAAAGTTTGAAGGGGTCCAGGCACCAATTTGATTGTATATTCATGCCGTGATGTGCAACCATCAGCATTGCAACAGCCACAAGCTGTTGCCAAACATGCCATCTCGCGCAAAGGTAGCCGGATGCAATGCATGTAAAGCACACCGATGGTACCTGGCACTGAAGACATCACGCGGAGCTACCATATTTGCTGCAGCGTAGCAAACGCTTGGAGCCTTTGCTGAAATGCTAACCCTTTCCTACCTGTAAAGCTTCTTGAGGTCCTCCCTGAACTCAGCATTGCCATACCCTCTGCTCAATTCAATCTGGTAGGTGTTGAAGCCGCCGACATGGGCAGCAAAGCGGGTAAGGCTTTGCTTTCCACTCCCACCAACTCCCACCAGCATCACGTTACCTCTCGGCTGACGCAGGACACGGCTGACCCGCACCACATGTTCAATTGCATCCTGGAAGAAAACTGCAGGCATCCAACACAAAAAGGATAAGCCTTGAACATGCTGCCATACCCACGTCCGTCATGAATGGGCCCCACAACATGCAGAAACAGGCAAAACCTGCAGTCAATGGGACATCAAGCAGCACGTGGACGACATATTGCCGATGACAGGCCTCGTGCTGATTCCCTGCAGCACAGCATAACATCCACCAAGGCTTGCTGGGTACCACAAAGAAAGGGACTCACCAAGGTTCATGGTGCTGGTATGGCTGATGTTGTACTCGTCAAGATACTCTTCTAGCAGGTGTAGCAGCCTGCCAGCGTCCAGCACCTCCTCGTAGACGCGCTCAGAACGATCAACACCTGCATGCAAGGAACAGTAAGTCAAGTACAAAGCCCAGTTTGCAGTGAACTACGTTCAACCTCACCGCCCCATGGCTCCAGGCAACACCTGTGCATCTTAGGTCATAGCTTGTATGCAAAGGCTGTGACTTGCGGTGAGTACACAAGACTCACCTGGCTTCAGGAAGTCTCCCCAAAGGATGGTGCGATTCACAAACAGCTCCTCAAAGCTGGCTGAGGCAAGCAAGCCATGCTTGCTGGCCAAGTCCACCTACAAGCAAGCTCACCAATGGATGTCAGCCAGGCACAGCAGGAGGTCGTAAACGTGGCCACAAAAAGCATAAATACCCCATTACATGGGATGCATCACCTCTTACCAGCATATGCTTGAAGTAGTCACGGTCTTCAGTGGATATGAGGCGGTCGTGAAAGACTCTAGACATCTCGTGCATCCACAGTCGGGCAAGTGCCTCCCTTGTAGCACAGGTAGTGGTGGTGGCCATCACCAGCCCCTGGAACACTTTGCTGAGATCACGCAAGTTGAAGGTGTAGTGGCTCTTTGCTGGTGTAGGCAGCAACTCCTGGCAGGTCCTACAGAGGGCACAGGCAAACTAGTCGTGGCCTTTGGGGTTTCTTGTATGATGACCCAGACAGCTGTTGAGCAACTGTGCATGCTCATCATGCCAGGTTTAATTCGTGGACACAAGAGTCAGACGTGCATGTCCGAGCTGCTGGTGAACTAATTCTGACATCTGAGCACTGTACCTGTTGTATGCTTCAACGCTTGCATTGACCAGTGGACTTGTCAGTGTCTTGATGTCCCCTGGGAAGTCTGCTGCCAGGAATCCACCCAGGATGGATGTCAAGATGGTCTTGGTAGCCAGATCAGATGGTGGCGGTATGGCCAGCATGGTGAAGTGACGCAGGAACCTGTCAAGGCAGATCACAGTGCTTTACAAATCATTTTCCTGTCCCACAGGAGGAGCTTGGTCATATGACTATTGCCAGGCGCATCCATCACAACCTACAAAATTGCTCGGTTATCTTGGAAATTGTGCCATGGCTTGCAGTAAAAGGTTGCTCTGTGCATGGTAGCTAGCCGCACTGCTGATCAGTTGCACTCCCATGCCGCCGCAGTGAGTTGCAGACGGCCCTTTGGACATACAAGGGGTACAATACACTCTAGCTACCTCTGTTCGTAACTGCCAAAGATCTAAGTGTACGAGGATAGGAGTTCCGTGTAAGTTCCACACCCGGGAACCCTCTCCACAACCCTTTACCGCAGAGAACCATTCCAGAAGCCCTCAATAATTTTGTAAAAAACCACCTTCCTGTAGCCTCACCGGGGTGTCACTTCCTGGCGCCCACCGCCTGGTGGAGCACATGCAGCACACAGCACAGTGTCTTCAACGTCCTTCCAGAACAGCTTCTTGCGGTCGTAGAAACCCTTGAAGTCCTGGAACTGCCGTAGCAACTCGATGGGTGGCTGAGCTCCGTACTTCTCCCGAGCAGGCATATTTACATCATCTATGAAGAACACTAACCGCTTGTTATGTGGCGCTCCGTACCTGCCAAGAACCAGAACATAATGGTTTAAAGTCTACACATTTAGCAAGAGCTCACGTGAGCAAGCTTCTGCTCCTCCATGTCTTGCAGCAGCAAGTCATTAAGCTTGGTTGCCATTTGTAACAGGTATCGCAGCGACCTATCAGGGGCACTTCAACAAACAATGGGACTTAAGATGACGAGTAGGACACAGCAGCGGCCAATTGTGCAAGCACGACGAGCAGACCACCTTGCAATGGCAACTGTCAGCTTTGCGACGATCCTGCCAGCTGACCTTGTCTTCCTCTTCTTTTCCAGCTTGCTCTCCATCAACATCTGTGTGTCTAGTGCACTTGTTTGGGCTGAAAACACTACACTGTGGGGAACCAGTCCCTTCCTCTCCACCATAGAGTCCAGGGCAGCAGTGCTAATCACACTTTTGCCTACACCAGTCACCCCTGCAGGACATAACAAATACTTAAGACCTTTTGCTGTAGCATGCCCATATGTCGCTACTTTCACAATGCAGGGGTTGCAAATGATGCAAAATCAGCAGACAGGAATGGCAGACAGCAGCTCGCATGCTGGCAGCTAGGCCAACAAAGCCCAGCTTTGTACCAGACCAGACACCTTACCTGTGAAAAGCACGCTTCTGTTTACATCCAAGCATGTTTCTAAAAGCATGCTGTACCGCACTGTGTCAACCGTAGGTACCAGCATCTGCATACAACAAACAAAAGGCACAATCCTCAGGCCAGTGCATTGCAGTGCAGCTAGAGAACATATACAAAGCCATTGTATGCCTGGAAAACCCACGCGATGCAAACAAAGCCGACAGAACCTGTACTTTAGGGCCTTGCAATGGCTAGCTTCAGCCATTACTCGTAGAAACAGCTGAAACAATTGGGCTTCTCTGCAGCTGCAACGTGCTTACGAACACCGATGTGCATCAGTGCTTTGCTGGCATTTGCTCGAAACGAAATCATACCTGGAAGTAGGGCACGGCCTTGTCATATGTGAAGGCAGGCACTGAATCTGCCCATGGCTTCAGCTGCAGCGGTTGCGACTTGAGGTTTAACTGGTAGTCAAAGACCACACCGCCTCCAGGGAAGCTGATCACCTGCTGGAGGTGCTCCCTAACAAAGTCATCGAATTCCTCCCGGCAAGTCTGGCTTAAGTTGCCCCCCAGGGCCCAGACATAGGCAAAGCCAAACACCTTCCCCAGGACAAGCTTTGCTGCTTCCTCTTCCATGCCCTGCAGTTTGGGCCCTTTGCCAGGCTCAAGCAGAGACTACCAAAGTAAAACAGGCCACAGAAGACATCACTGAGTCAGGAGGAGCACAAATTCTGTAAGTGACTATCACAAGGAATCCCTGACACCACACAGGGTGCCTATTCATGGCATCCACAATCAGCTGTAGCTTCACTACGCAGCGAGCTCTTGCTTCTATAACCCCTTGCCATCATGCACATTCATGCAGCTGCATTATTTGATCACCCGCCAAGCAAAGGAAGCGGCTAACCCATACCGCATTCACTCGAAGTTACACCACCAAACATGGCTTCCTACAAGGTGAGTGGTGTATTGGTCATTCATTTTCTTACACTTCAAAATTCCAAAACGACATGGAGGATAGCATATGCCACGCATTCATTGAGAAGGCTTGACCAAAGATGCACCACTAAGTAACATGCCCACCTGGGTGATCATCGCCAGTGTAGTGGTGAGGTTGTTATCCACTGATGGAATATACTCCCTCCCACGCTTCCGCACCCAGGACAGGCCAGCATCCACGTAGGTGTCAAACAACGTGTAAAGATGATTGCACTGTGCCGTAGTGATCCCTTGAATTGCCTGCAAGGCCAGCGGAATATGACAAATAGAGCAGCGGACATTAGAGACGCCTCGGCAGCATCTGGTACATGACAAGGGGAAGTACCTTTTGGATCCTTTGTCCACTTGCCGCATTGGTAACCGCATCCTTTGTAACAGGCATGCCAGCAAAACCCAGTCCACCTGGGGAAAACCTGTTGCAACTCACATTGATGCATGTGCATATTAGCTAGCAACAGCTGCTGAGCCCACATGCAGAATGAAGACCTCTGTAACTGTGATGGATAGGAGGTGATATGAGCATGCCCCGGCTATCTTTAGACCATTTGTAGGGACAAATGCTGCTAGTCAACACCACAATCCTTCTAGACCTTTGCTCATACCTGTGGTAGCTTGTTAGCTAGCCACGTCTGGATGTAAGGGCGCCATCCAAGCTCTTCAAGAGCAATATAGACCATGCCACACCGACTGACGGTTGCTGGAGACGCCACTGCCAGGTCTTGCACCTCAAAAAGCATTCTCATGGTCACTGGGTTCAACTTGATGCGTTCACCATTTGGTAAGCACAAGGTACAGTTGTCATCAAGCACTGCAGACAAGCAGTGATGCACAGTTAATGCCTAAGTGTCTGAAGGCCATGTGCCAAAGGGCATTACAAAGTTGCACAGAGAGCAGTGTTCCTGACATGGCAGGCACTTACAATAGATGTCATGTACAATCCTTCCTCTCATATACACAGCAGAGATGTACAATACGCTGAGCCTCCATCTGCAAAGCTGAGCCCGTCTTGACTGTGATCACACCTGTATTCATGTTCTCAATCCATACGGCATCAACTGGCCCATCAAAGACAACCCACTTCATGTCTGGGGTTGTATCGGTAACAGCATTGCGGATAAGCGTTGAGCCCAGACCATCTGTCCACTCATTGGTGAGCAGGTTGTACTCGCCATACAGCTCCCCCATCTTGATGCACTTTGGATTGAATGTATAGGCGTGTGTCACCTGCAGCCCATCTGGTGGCAATTAGCAGCTTGCAGAAGATGCATGCACACAGCCCAATTTACTTGCTAAGGTTTCATCAGCAAGTAGATTATGTGGAGGAGCATGCAGAGCCGCATCGTGTCATCCACTGCGAAGCATACTCGAGTGATGCACACTAGGAGCCAATTTCATGAAAGGCAGTTATAGCCATCCCAATTGGCTTGACTCTGGACAGCACTGCATGCCTTGCAAGCCATGGAGAGTCTGCATCGACTAGAAATACAGCAGGTCACTTCTGTGTTCCTCACGGCACCCCAATTGCGTTTGCTCTGTACAATCCTGCACAGGGACCTCCTCCCACCTGGTACTTATCACTCGGATGCTGGACCTCTTGGCGCAGGCGGGTCACTGCTCCCTGCAATGTCTGGTAGCACACTGTTTTGCCACCTCCAGTGGGCCCGACCAGCATCACTCCAAACCTCACATTCATAGTATCATAAAGCTGCACCACCTTAGTTACTAATGACGCTGGCTGTTGATAGCCTTGGTTCTCTAACACGGCCCGTATACTCTGCTCCAGCTCTCCAAAGTCCTGCATACAGGGCAAAAGAATAACCTAGAGGTTCCCAAGCACCAGAGATGCTACTAGCAGCCACAGGGAGCAGAATCAAGACCCAACCTGGCATACATGGCTGAAAAGAAGCAAGATTGAATGCTGCATTGTTATACAGGCACGACCTCCTGCATGCGCGGCTTCACTGCTGAAAGCATGCCTACCTGATCAGGGACTTTCACCCCTGGGAACAAGTCCCCAATGATGTTGCTGAACAACTCAACATCATGGGTCAGAAACTTTGGAAGGTTGGAGTCCCTCATGGCCCTGATAAGCACAACATCTTCTGGAAGCTCAGGGTTGGCACGCTTCAGTGCACCAGCCATCACCAGTACGCTCTTCACTGCCCGCATACCAAAGTCATAATGGTCCTGCATATACAAGCAACACACACTCTCACCACGTCCAGCATGAACTTAGACACATGCACCTCAAAAGGTTGCTACAAAAGCTCAAGCTTAGCTGGTATTGCCTGGTGGGTGAAACGAGAGTTGTCACTCTGGAGCACAAATCCAGATTGAAACGCAAAACCTGCTCCAAAGCCATTGGAGGTCGATTGAAAGGAGTGTGTCTCTAAATTGCCTATTGGTTGATTGCCAAACTTTCTGGCCGTCCCAACATGTACCTGTGCCAGTTAAAGCTCCACATGACATAATTGTCACGTCCAAGCACCACCTGCGTCATAACACACCCACCTGCTGTGACAGCTGCTCGCTGGCCAGCTTATACAGCTTGACCATCTTGGTTGACAGCGCTTTGCTGTCCTCAAAACCTTCACTGAAGAGCATAACTTCAGCCACCAAGGCATAGTCAGGGATCATCATTGCCATGGGCCTGAAGAGCGCCTGAACAAAGCGAACGTGCAGGGATTAACCAGCACATACTTGCAGGTAGAGCAGCATAAGCTCCTGCACAAACTCATGTTCAGCACCCGCTGCCTAGTAGATGAAGGGCAGCAAATCTGCTTTTATGCTGAGGTTGTACACCAAGCTAGTTGTGACATGGTTAGCTGATACTTGTACCTGTATTTAGCAGGACTACCAAGCAGCAGTGGCAATTTCAGTGCTCACCTTGAGATTGTCAGGTAACTCAGTGCGCCCTGCATACCCAGGATTCATGGTGATGAACACACCACAAGTGGGCACAAGCCTGATGGGGCGCCCTTCAAACCAGAACTTTTCAATGCCAGCCTTCAGAGCGTTCTGAATGGTCAGCAGCTGTTGTGCCACAACGGATAGGACCTGGTGAAGCACAGATAGAATGTTAGATCTACAGACTGGCCACTAATTGCAGGAATATCTATGTTTTGTGTTACGCCAGTAGAACGCAAAAGCGTACAGTTTGACACAGACAGCGAGTGGAGCGGCGAGAGTAAGCCCATCAGGCAGCTAGAAGTGATCAGAACATGCACACTTGCATGTGCTTGAGCCCCACCAGCCCTGACTTACCTCGACATCTATGCGGTTGAATTCATCAAAGCAGGCCCAAGCGCCACACTGCGCAAGACCGCTAAAGAATTTGCCCATGAACTGCATCACAGAACAATCAACCCTGCTTAGCCCTCATTTGTATTAGCTGTCCGGCGACATCTACAGGCACATGCACAAGGTTACACACACTGTGCGCAATTGCAAGGCAGCAAGGATATAGCAGGATATGCAAACTTTCTCAAAGCAGGGAAGAATTAAAGTTTAACCAAGGGGGCTTTGAGTGTTCTCCACCTCACACCTTGTAGTCCAAGTTGTCTCCACAATTGAAAACCACACAGTTGACACCTAGGGCCTTTCCAAGGTCCTTGGTGGTCTCCGTCTTTCCAGTACCTGCACATTTACATGGCATGTTGAGAGGCAACCTGGACAGGCATATGCTTGATGGCGGCCTGTTTCATCCCACAGCATGCTCTGGACCAAACACTTATATGCCACAATGTTGACAGCACCTTGAGGGCATAAGACCTCAAGCTTCGAAGACCAGTACCCATGTATGGAGGCAACTTACAGTGTGTGGGCCCACAGCATGTCGAAAACAATACTTACCTGCTGGGCCTGCTGGAGCTCCGCCCAACTTGAGATGTAGAGCTCCAGTCAAAGTAAGATAGCAGCGATCCGTCATGGGAGTCACCACCAGCCGTGGCTGAGCACCAAGGTACTCATAGGCATACAGGAAATGAGCATTCACCTGAATAGGATACGGCAAACAAAATTCAATGGCGCCTGATCCAGATCCCGTGAACCCATTGGCACTGCAAAAACATCCAGCCCGCCTCTAACTCTGCACTGTGCAGACTCATGCATCATTTTGTCCCAAGAAGCAGTACTTAACAATCTCCCTAGCTTTCAGTGATAGCAGTTCCTTATCAGTCCTAATCAACATTCAGCTAACTTACCTGCCGCACCACCAGGTTCTCACTCTCCCAGTAATACCGAAGCTGCATCTGCCACTCAAAGTCATTCATGCTCTCCACCTTCTTTGATAGCAGTGAGCCAACAATGTCTCTTGCATGCACATCAATAGTAATCAGGGCAGCAAGCACCCGACGGGACAAGTTGCTGAGCTCGCCTCGTACCAGCCGGGTCAACTCTGCTAGTTGTTGGATGTTGACCTACAACATGCACACCAACCAGCAGTCAGTTTTGTCAACAGCCGAGCTCATATCAGTAACAGCTGCCATGTGCAATTTTCGTGACATTGTAAAGAAATTAGAAGGTCGTGCAGCGGATATGATAGAGATGTGGGCATGCATGCTAGAGATGTAACATAGATGCTGGCGGTAGGTGAGTACTGATCAACTTGGTTTCCAGCTGCTCATCTGTACTTTATGCTGCTTCCCTAATAAGCTGACCCTATCAACACCTCCAAGCCGTTAGGCCTTCATTACTTTGCTAAACATGCAGCACTCCATGACTGTGCCAAGGCGACCTCACATTCTTGCTTACTGCTCCACCTCTCCATGCTTTGCTGCCTAGAACCTTGAAGCACTATGTTATGTAGGTGGCAGGCTCTATACCCTTATCATGGCCCAACACACACCTGATAAAAGCTTGCCAAGCCTTCACTTGGGCTGTCGGTTTGCAACTGCTCTTCAACCGCATGACACCAGAACACCTGGCTTACTGCTATCACCAGCTGGGCTGGCTGCTGCAGCACCCACTGGGAACGAGGGTCCTCACTGTAACTAGTGATGCCTGCTTTGGCCAGCCTCTTCAAGCTGGAAACCATGGCATCCTCCACACCTCCAAGCCAATTCTCCACATTGCCACGTGCTTTAACTGCTGTCTTGCCCAAGCTCACACGTTCACCTTCACCTGGAGGTAAAGGGCAAAGTACAATGCTCAGCAGAAGCAATTGGTTCAGCAGCGAACACGTGATATACACATTATACACAATACCATATAGGCAACTTGTTGTGCAAAGTAAGAGCTGGTGCAAGCGGCCGCAGACCATGGCTCATTCCCTGCTGTAAGAGAGTGCAGTAACATGAATAAACTGTACATACGCTGCCGATCCTGCAACCGTAATGGGCCGCCAGTGATTACCTGAGACCATGGCATATATTTCAATGCTCTTAGGGTCTTCACCAAAGTCCAGGCGGCGGATGCCATCAAAGCACTTGCCCATGTGTGGCTGCACAGCTTGGACATTCTTGGTTTGAGCCAAAATCTCCAGAAGCTCATCATTGGAAAGGAAGTAGAACCTGCAAGTAAAAGAAGTCTGGTGAGAATGCCCAGTATAATAGAAATGATGCAATCTCCTGATGCTTGCCCAGATCCAGAATACTGACCACCACTATTGAAGCTGCTTGCTTAGTTTGGCATCTGCCCAACCATTGGCATCTGCCCAACGCTGTAGACAGCATACTTTTTTGCATTGGCGACTCCATGTTACCTTCTGCAGGAGGTCTCTTCAAAAAGTGGAGTGGTGTGCACCATGTATCTACGTGCAATGCTGACACCTATGATGTATGAATCCCACCTCACCTTGGGAAGGCTACCCGCTTCGTCTCTAGGTACTCCTCTAAACTCTTCTGTATGGCCTCCAGGGTCTCAAAGCTTCTTGTCAATGTCTCAAGAAGTCCTTGCAGAGCACAACACATACCATGCAGTGACTTGTCAAAATCCAAAGCCGACAAGATTCAGGTGCAGAGTGCCTTTTTTGAGCCGGCGGCTGTGACTGCTTCAGGCTTGCTGCTGCTGCAGCAACGGTAAACGGACCGCACCTATTCGCCGATGATAGCAAGAGTCAACCCCTCTCTTGGTTCGTGATCCTGGATGCTGAACATAGCGATTAAACAGGAAGTATTGACCAGTAGTTGCATGTGTCCTTTACCTGGGTTGCTGCCTGTTTGCAGAGCGTTGGGCCGGTCTTTTGTGCGCCGCATGATGTCCCGCAGTTGCCGGTGCACATGATCAAACGCCTTACTCTCAGTTGGCAGTTGCTTTTGGATGTCTGGAGCACTGAAGATTGGCTCCAAGTACATCCAGGCCTTCTGGACCTGGTAACAATGGGGGCATGCAGTCTCTAAGAGGAGGTCGAATAAGACCTCCAAGGTAAAAATTTGCTACGTGCAGCCGAGTACGATAGAGCAGGACATATGCGGTATGCTTTGGTTGCACAAGCTGGCCACAATCTGCTAACCCGCAAACCAGCATAGTTTTTTAATAGTGGACCACGAGTACTCGCTGCTCCAGTGGATGGCCTAAGGGTGACACAGCCCTCTGGACAAATAATGATGACCTACACGTACCTGTACCCATTGATCCAGTGTGTCTGCAAACAAGTTAAGCTGGCGCTCCACCTTTTCCACCTCTGCTCTGATACCGCCAACAAAGCGGGATGAGAGTATGGTAGACATTGTGACCAAGCTGTCTTCCAGCGCCACCTACGGTGCAGGCACGGTTACAACATCCGCATTAGGAGCAGGCCAAGGCCAGTAGCCAATGCTTGGTAGGGCTGGGCAGAAAGTCGTGGGTACTGGCAGGCCTTGTCCTGCAACAACTGTAGCCAGTGCTAATTGTTGCACACTATGAGGATGGTCAGAACAATTTCCTACTCCTTGACCCTCCTTGCTTCAGCATACACACTTCAGCTTACAACATTCAGCATCCACTACCTGAAAAACTGTCATGCGATTGGCCTTGAATGCATATCTCTGCGCGCTACCAAAGCTTAAAGCGAAGGAAATCTAAATCCTGCTGCCAAGCCAAGCTTTGGCTACTGTTGCAACTCATCACAAACTTGACTGACCTGAATCTCATCCAGTGCCCCCATGATAAAGATATCCTTGCTGTCCTTGTAAGGAATGATGTTGAAGTCGATGCCAGCCCATTTTGTTGTAACCTTAGCAAGTAACTCTTCCAGTGCAGCCTCCTGGGTTGCCTCAGTGCTGATGGTGCTGATGGCATCCTTGCAACCCTGTACCTTCAGGTCTAACAGCACCTGGAAGAGTGGGGCAGTTGAGCCACAACTTCAGCAACCATTCTTTACAGCGCTATCCAAGGCAGAGCAAGCCCCTTGGCAGGGTGCTGGATCAGCCGTATGCTTGTTGTGAAGCCTCGCCACATGTGAAGCCTGGCCACAGGTTTATGGTCACAAGTAATAATGGGGCATCTATGCCAAAGCTTATGCTTTAAAAGTCATACTTGTAGCCAAGGCGGCATTGTGATTTGCCCTACCTGCAGTGTGAAAGTCTCATCCCTTGGCAGAGCTTGTCCCACAGCCTCAAAGACCTTAGCCCAGTGCCTATCCTTCAGAGCACGATTCCTCAAAGCCACAACAACAGGCAGCAGATTGCGGTACTCATCTACTGATGTCCGGAAAGCTGGTACCAAGTTGTTCGGTGGTAGGCCACGTTCCATCTTGTACACAGACTTGTGGAACCTGGCGACGGAGAAAGATAGGCGGACATAAGACTTCCCTTTACATTATATTTGCCAGTTGTCTTTCTATTGTCTAGGTTGGGGCACAGCTGTCAAGAACCCTACGATGTACAATAAAAGGTTGGCATACGAGAAGACGAGAAAAAATCAAAAGAACGAGGTACACAAAAAGTATGCATTGTCTTCACCTTGAGATTATGGACAGGGCTTATACATGTAGATACTGAACAAAAATGGGACCAGGATATGTTCAGCACATGCTGCCCTGTAAAAGACATAAGTGTGCATATCTGCAAGATTCTGATAGGGGATCCCAGTGAAAGGATGCAAGTCCTGTCAATAAGTGGGACGATAAAATAACCTGTGGAAGGGTCCTGCTAATGACGCACCTGTTCACAGCATCTTCCATATCAGCCACACTCAGAGACTCAAATGATGAGTCTCGCCAAGTGTTTGCTAGGTCTTCGAATTCCTCTTTTCCCTGCCACAAGCTCAGCTTGAGGTTCACATCATCTGCAATCTCAGTCAGGTCTGCACATTTTGTCTCCGGTACCTGATGTGGCAAGAGAAGAGCATAGACAGTGGTGCAAGGTGTCTGTCGGTGCATGGTCCTGTGTGTCCTTGCAAAATGCTGAGTGTGCACCAATAAATTTCCATGCAAGCCATGACAGCACAGAAGCACTGGCAATGACATCACTATGCCCTACCATAGCAGCATGATAAAGATATAAGGTCACCAGCTCCCAGCTCAGTTCGGCTTCTCCACAGTCCCGCCAGCAACTTGCTGTTGATAACTTGAATGCATGGCATCTTCTGATACAAAGCATCACCCTCCTTCATCTTGTTGCATCACCAAACCCGCCAATATTGACCCTTTACCTTGAACAGCTTCTGATATTTATTGATGCGGCCAACCTCTTCGGCTGCACGCTTCAGATTGCCTGCAAGTTGCCTGAGCTCCCCTACTACTCTAGTATGACTGCTGTCATCAGCTAGGAACATCTCATTTTGCGCATCTGTCCTCAGCAAGGCCACATCCTTGACAATGATCTCCATGCCTGCATACGTTGGGGGCGTGTAAGGCACTTAGTTGAAGAGTCAAAAGGGCATACAGGCTGAGGGGCACAACAGTCCATTGGCATGTCCACAGTGCAACAGAGCAGCTTCCGCAAAGTACACCAGAACTCTCTATAGCAGAGAAGACAATAAATCCAGACCTACACCAGCAGAAGAAGTCATAATCAAATCTTGTCACTTGAGGTTACACAAAGGCTGATGGACAGCACTGGTTTGTCCCAGTAATCCCTCTCTAATAGCCACTGACCTGTCCTCAAACAACCACTCACCTGATTCGAGCTCTGCACTGTACTTCTGCATGGCCTCCTCCTTTGCCCCTTCAACCTCCTCCATAACAGACTTCATGTGTGTGTACGTGCTGTTAAGTGTAGCATAAGCTGCCCTATGGACATCCGGCAGCTTAATGTTGTACTGCTCAAGTAGCGCATGCAGGGCTTGGATTTCCATGCACCTGAAATCCAGGGCTCTCTGGCTGACAATTAGATCCTCCAAGAAGGTCAGCTTCTCCACATAATCTTCTGTGCTGCTGCAGGGTGCACTCAGCCGTGCCAAGGCGCCTTGCACCTCATCGATGAACTCATGGAAGAGCTCTGCAACAACAAGAAACACATGAGTTGGCATCCATATGCCCATATCTGCCAAATCGCCATGAAGCTAGGTGAAGTCAACTGCATGGCAAGGACTTGCCAGAGAGACACTGCTAGACGCAGGTCTGTTAGCCACCTGATACTGTGGTACTGTACCAATGTCCTGACCAACACATAGGAAGGGTATCCTATGCATTGACCAGAATCATGTAAGGCAGGAAAGCCCCCACATGATGTTCATCATGTCCACATGTCCGGCGACTGACACAATGGCTCTCCAACCACTACATCCCTGCTGCAGGTGCCGCTACTGTAACATGCCACCTCTTTTATTTAAGATTTCCTTTGCTGGGACAGCTCCTAGCCCCCATGTGCAACAATGTCCCATACTCACCAGATGCGAGCTGCGGCAGCAGCTGCTGCAGTTCTTGCAGCCGTGACTTAGGCCAAGGCAGCAGTGCCTGCTTCAGCCCTGTCACATTCACCCTAATGATGCCCACATCGGCAGAAGGCAATAGCTCCTCAATCCCTGCCTGCTGCTGTGCCAGAGTATCCAGCAGCTGCCGGAAGGTAGCCAAGGTAACGCTCCCATCAGCTGCGATGCTGCTTGCCTGGGGTTCAAGATCCGTAAGGCTAGGCTCTTGAGCAGGAGCTGCACCATCAGGTGGCTGGCCTCCGAGCAACTTGCCTGCAAGCAGCCAAGCAAGCCACCCCATTTTGTCTCAGCAACCAGAGTTTGCAAGCAGACCCTGCCTGAATTTGCACATGCTAGGATGCAGAAATGCTACAACGTGCATCCTGAGCAATCAACCCGAGTAGAACTCTGTGGTGAGCTCAAAAGCACTTGTTAGCATACCGTGTTAGGTGCAGCCATGTTGAGGGGTTGGATGCCCAATCCATCTGGCTGCACTATCCGTCTCCTGGTGCCATACCTGCTTTCTCAGCCAAAGATGCGACAAAGCCTTGTTTGAGAGAGGCTACATCCAGAGCCTTGTCATATTGGATCATCTCGAAGTAGGGCAGGTACGCAGCCTTCTGCCGGCTGGCCTTGTCAAAGCCAATCTCTAGGGCCACTTTCACTCCTTCAACCTGGATTAAATAAAAAACATACTCAGATGGATGTGCAAGTAGTATGAACCGACCTTGAGCAGCTTAGGTGGTGTTGCTTTACTTCAAGCCATTATGGGTGTGCATATTGCCAGTATACCATGCTCCTGAGCCAAAAATGGCCCGTTCCCAGGCCTTATCCCTAAAGCCCCGCCTGCAATGCACGTGAAGCAAGGAAGACTTTAAGCCCTCTTACAGAACCGCCGGAGTCCTAGGATGATCCAGTAATGCACAGTAGCAGGACATCAGTACATGGAG
This sequence comes from Pseudopediastrum boryanum, assembly GCA_963556185.1. NCBI lineage: Eukaryota > Viridiplantae > Chlorophyta > Chlorophyceae > Sphaeropleales > Hydrodictyaceae > Pseudopediastrum > Pseudopediastrum boryanum. Next base: position 7,886,339 of record OY744495.1, read on the forward strand.
TTCCAGGACAGCTGTACCCATGCGCGCTCGTTGGAAGTGCTCCTTACCAGCTCTTCATAGTCTGCCCCTGTGACCAGCTCTGCCATGGGAGTACTTTCATCCAGATCTCCTGGCTTGGACCCTAGCACACCAGATGCAAGCATAGGTTCACCATACAGCCGGCTGATGGTGGTAGCACATGCCAGATAGCTGGATAAGGCAGACATCATCTGGGCCTGCAGGCAGCAAGGTAAAGGAAACAATGCTCAGGACGTTTGTAGAGAGCACTCCATATCATTTAGTTATGGCCGGCAAGGCAGGTGAATGAACCCTGGCATGCCTGCATAGCCAACATTGAGCACACGCTGCCGAGCATACAGAGGATACTTGTGTTCTACACGTCATCACGAGCCCTGGTTTATTTCATATTGGCCCACACAGATACCCTCTGGGACCTCTGCAACCTGTGCAGCATCCAAATACAGCAGGGGAGCATGCTACGATTGTGTTATCTGCCATGCAAAAAACCCATCTGCAATCGAATTGCATTACCAGGTAGCGGTTCTTTGAGGTTTGGCAAACCAACACCAAGCGTATCACGAGCTCCAGCTGTTCTGTACCTGGAAATCATCAGGCAGCGGGGTGAAAACCAGCTCATCAACAGGGAGCCCCTCATAGAACACCACATCCATCTCAAACAAAGGGCTTCTTGGTGGGCATGCTGCTGCGCCGCTGTCTGCTGCTGCTCCTGCTGTGATAGGTGCAGGAGGTCCAGCAGCCGCAAGCTCGCTCCTAGCCTTGATGCTTGCAGCCCTCTCCTTCAAGCTGTAGCTTTTCAAGGTTATGTTCCGCATGAAGGCTGATGCTGAAGCTGCAGCTGGTTGTGTTGCAGCCAGGACTTCTCGCACAGACTCCAGCAAGATTGTGTGCAAGGTGTCAGCTACCATGAAGTCCGACATGCGGATGTAGTTGAGTAACCTCCGCTGTTCACTCCGCCGAGCTGCAGCCATTGTATAGGCGAAGTCCTGTGCACCATCAAGCACTTCTATAGTAATACAAACTGAATAATTATGAAAGGTCAGATGCCTAGAGCAGTAGAGGTATGCACATGCAAAAGGGTGTCAGCCTCATCATCGCCCAGGTAGTGTCTGTTATATGGGCCAAAACTCATGTCAACATTATACTGCGCTCCTACAAACTCTCAAGGTTTCCTTTGCTCCTGTGTATCTGGTTACTGTCATGTGTCTGGCTAGTTTCTCACCTTTCTAAAGGGTCATCCTAGTGCAGAAGGATGGAATCTTCTAAAGTTTGTGGCTGCTAGTAAAACATCCAATGTGCATAGTTATCAGGTACAGCCCACAGTCTGCTCGTCTCCATCTCTACTGATGTTAGCTTTCTGTCTCATTTCTTACCCTCTACACACGACTGGCTGAAGTCATGCCACGGGTGTTGCATGGGTGCATAGGGCTGTGCAGTGTTCTCCCTCTGTAAATGCATTACTCAGCCAACTTACCAGGTGATCATTGCCCTTAGTGAGTGGTCCTGCCATTGAAAAGCTCAAAAATTCAACCTGCCCAGCGCTCCTCCTCAGGCCACCGTTTGTGCTAGTGCGTAACTCGCCGTTGGAAGAAGTTCCCGGACCGACACTCTCACTGCTGATCTTAAAGCCATCCAGCTGCAGCTCCAACTCATCCAAAGATGCCCTGCAGGCCTCCTCAACCACCTGTCTCACAGACTGGTGGAAGTCTGCCATGACAGACGCACAGTGCTGCAGCTGACCCTCTTGAGCTGCAACAAAACCATCCAAGCTGAACACCTGCAGCCACCATGCAGACCTTTATGCCAGGTGCCAGGTTTGCTGTGTAATTGAAACAAATATGGGTGGTTGCTCACAGTGTTGCGCTGCTAGTGGGCGTGTTCTGTAGCTTGCCTATGATGAGAAACAGCGTCCAGGACATGATGTTAAGAGCTGCCATAAACAAGCCTGAGGAAGGACCAAGCCAGTAAATGAAAACCTCCCAGTGCTGCACAGTCAGTGAGCTGATGTGGGACAACCTGCAGTGCAGTGGTTTCAACTTATGTGGTTCAGCAATCTGGCTAGTAGCTGGTAGGCAGCGGCCAGGCATGCCCCACCTACCTGTCCAGGCTTGAGGCTGTGGAGCCTGAGGCTGCTGAGCTGGTGGCATAGCCCATACACCTGCTGAAGAGCATCTTGGAAGATGGGGTTCAGCAGGAGGAGCCGCTTGCCCAAGGTCTTCTTTGCTGCATTAAGCTTGATGTCGTTGATGGAGCTCTTCCACATCTTGAAGGCCTTCCACAGCTTGTGCAGCCTGAAAAGCTTGAGGCGCTTCAGGGCGACAAATAGCTGCACCTCACGCTCCCATTGTTCAAGGCCTAGGGACAGGAGGGTAACAACCATATGGTTACCAATACAACCCGAATGGGTGTGTCGCATGCTCTGCTTGCCTATCCATGTCTACTGCAGCCGCAAGCCAGAAAGCCAGAAAGCCCAAAGCCATTGAACTTACTCACTTGTAAAATCTGCATTCAGGCCATCCACATAGTGTGTCAGACCACGCACACTCATTGTGTAGTAGTCTGCTGGGTCCACATCAGCAAACTGCACCACTTCCAGAGCATAGGGCTTGTACTCAGAAGGGTTCTGATTGCGGCACTTCAGGTACACAAAGTCCTCTGTAGTGGGGAACTCCTTCAACGTGTACATAAGCCTGTGTATTGAAGAAAGTCTTTCAGGATCCACGATATAGGGCATAACACCTATCTGACTGTCGGATGTGTGTCTCTGTGTGTTATGCTCCATCCCTAACCCATTGGCAAGCAAAGCACTTTGACGGTCTGCATGTTGCTGTGTTCCTCCTTCTGCCCAAGGTGGCCTTCAGTCGGCCCAATTACATCCAAATAATGCTGTAGCAATTGGGGGCCTGGAAACAGCAGCTTGTCAGAGAGCAGCGCGGACATTGGAACATGGTATGTTGCAGCTTTAACTCCTTCTGTTCCACCGCTGCTTACTTGATGTAACTGTAATCTTCCAAAGCTTGCTGCGCCTCCAAGCGCTGCTCAACGGTAGGCTGTCCAGTGTCTAAGGCCTCCTGGTCAGGTTTGCCTTGCTGGCTCGAAGCCTGCGCTTGCTGTTTCACCTGCTGCTGCTGCCTTTGTGTCCGTTGCTGGACCTGCACCTGGCCATACTGTTCTAGGTGGGAGGCTGTTGCAGACTGCGCAGGTGCCAGGGTGGACCTCCTGCTAGGGGATGTAGCTGCCATCGGGCTGCTGGGGAGCACAAGGGAACCTCTGTAGTTGCTGGGGGAGGGGAGTTTGACAGATAGCCCCATTGACCCATGCCCTGCAACCACAGCATGATCATTAGCAGTGGAATGTTCTCATTTCCAGCATGCGTCTGCTTTAGTAGTGTGTGTTGATCCTTCACGGTGGCTCCTGCCCATTGTTGATTCTGCTGCTGCTGCTGCTGCAAAGATGTAAATCCTGCTTGTCCAATCTGCTCTTGAAGCCACTGATAAGGTTTGTTTATTACCTTTGGGAGGATTTCCTGGCAGAGTCCCATCCCTTGAAGCATCTCCTGGTGCCTTGGTTAGTCCTCTCAATGCAGGAGCAGCCGCTATGAGCCCACCAGGATGTTGCAATGGGCTCAGCAGCTGCCTAGGCGATCCAGGTGTGGTAGGCAGCTGCATGCCAGCACAATGGAGCTTTAGACCTTTTGGTCTATGACGCCCTATTGTTATTGTTCAGCTGTGTGTGGCTCACCTTCTCTGCCTGCTGACCTGAGGAGGACCATAGCTGTTCTGCTTTTAGGCTTCCTGCGGACTGAAGAGGCGGCAGATTACGGAGCCCTGATACAGAGAACTGCAGGGCAGATATAACCAGGTTAGTCTTTTTAGGTCATTGGCAGGCACAGCCCCCATGGCTCTTCCCTACTGCAGCACCCACCCGATTGGGAGAAGTCGAGCCTTGCCGCCTGATCTCGCTGACTGCCTTTGGTGGGTCAATAGCTGAGACTTTCTTCGGCGCTAAGTAGAGGTGCTGCTTCAGATTGCTTGGGCCCAAGAACGCCTCTGGGGAGGTCTGCAGAACCATAACTCGGCTCACATATTGGCCATGAGCGCTCATACATAAGCCATAGACGCGGATTGACATTCATTACCGTTCTTGGGGAGTCACTGTCCCCTGGCCATGACATGATGGCCCTGAATTACTCGCCAGTCAAATAGTTAATCAGTGTTGTACATGGTCGGGAACTGGCAATAGCATGAGACATATTACTATGTCCAGCCCATATCAGACATCGTTTTGATTTTGGATTTGTTGTGTATACCTCAAACCGCAACGTGAATAGTCTACAGCAGAGCCGTGAAAGCCAGAACTGATGTCACTCCAAAAGTGACCGGAGCTCGGGGTCCCACCGTTGTCCACTACTTGCAATTCACTTACTCGAGGTTGTAAGGAATGCAGGTAAGCTTTGTTGGGTTTGTTGAAGGATTGGTTAGGCTTTAGGGCACCCGCTGTTTCTATGGACGGCACTTGACATGCCAAATGCGTTTGCCGTGAAAGCAACAGAGCGCTGCAGAACTTGCCTCTGCATTATGGTGCAAGCGGCGGCATCTATCTAGATCATTCATCATGCTGACGTCCCCACCAAGTATAGAACAGTAAGAACGCAGAGCGGGGACTTCGGTTTGTCGTTAGCAGAGCGGGACTAAAGCGCCACCCCGTTGCTCAGGGTCACAGATCAGTGCTTCACCGAGCTGGAAAGGAGCATCCAAGCAGGCCAACAAGGTTGGTCGTGTGGCTTTGCATGGAAACTGAGCAGATCACTTTGGCTCTTACAGTAGGGTGCTTCCTTGTGCTGACTGCAGTAAGCAACGAGCAGCTGTCCAGGTACACAACCCCAGCCGCATCTGCTGCGCTGCCCACCCAATACTGATCATGAAGCTCTTGTTCATACAGGTTCAATATCTTGTTGGGCCATAACTGGGCCAAGGCTTTACAGCTCATAGATCAGAACCATGTGCAGTGTTTTCAGGCTGAAGCAAGTGGGCGTCAGGTCTTTCTGGTAGGTATCCTACTCATTTGGCAGAAGCGGCTGGTAACATTAAATTGACAGCTCCATAGTTCTTACACCAATAATGTTGGCAGCATGCGGTCTGGAGCCAGCCAAGCTGACTGAGGGCGTGGTATCTTATTGCAGGTCCTTGGAAAAGGAGGGCAGTATGTGACTGTACCCAAGCATTTCTGCTCCTGCCAGGCATACTACTACAAGGTGCTCTCAAAATCTGCTGATCCATATGTAAGTCACTGGGTTGCTTACTGTCCCTGCCCTATTGCACAGCAGATCATTCTTAGCTGTGTACACCAGATGCTCTGGCAGGATTCAGGATTGTCATGAAGCAATTGCTTGGCAGAAGGCACTTTTCCTATCAATCCTCGACCATGTTGGGCCTAGACAGCGCTGCCAAGCTCCTGCATAAGGTGCCTGTATCTAGGCTGTTTGAGGCTGATGGATCAGCAAACTTGCAGTACCCCTGGTGTACATTCCATGTGCCGCTGAAGTCCAAATTTGCCAGTGCAGTACATGATCAGAGGTTATCTGATGCATTGTCGGTTGGAAGGCCCCGTCTGTTATTCCACCTCGCTGTCTTTGTGACAGCTTGAGGTGCGGGGCCTGTGGCGCTTTGCTATGGCATTTTATGGAGTGATTGTTATGAAAGCCCTCAGCTTCACAGAGGATCAGTGCAGCAGTGCTCTGACGTGTGTTACTGTTCTTGTTATCCGCAGTGCAAACACCAGCTTGCCGCAAGGATGGCACGAGTGATGGGGCAAGTACCAGTGACAGTGGTACCTGATGCAGATGTAGCAGAGATTCTGCTCAATGCTTGAGGGGCAATCAAGTCCAGATACTGTTCAATTGCTCACATGGATTCGGCTGTGGCTTGAGCACGTCTCCCATGGGCAGCCTAATTGACCTCCTGGCCCATGAACGCCGGGATAGGTTATAAACCCCCTGCTTGTTATGTTGTGTTGTAAGAGAGGCAGCAAATGAGGCAGCTACGGACAGCCCTAGGAGTGCAGGGTAGTGGGTGGTGCGGCAAGCCAAAGGATGACGCGGAGCTTGTCGTCCTTGAGAATCACTGCCCGTCACTCTGCATGACTGCAGGTGGTAAACCTGCGGACAGTCTCCAGCAGCATGTGCATCACATGATATGGATATGATTGTGTCTTTCAGTATTTGGTACATTGCATTTTATTACCGTTCTATTGACAGGACGTCGGGCAGTAGTGACACCGGTGCCGAAGACTGCCGACCGCGAGAAGCCTGTGGCCTATAGGGCATCCCATGCTGCGCTTAGGGCGTCTATGTAAGCACTTTAGTTGGCACCACAAGCTCAGCGCATTGCGGAGGGGCAGCGGGTGCGGAAGGAGCGGACGCTACGATGCACACTCGCTTCTGACCGGTTTTCCCGAAATAACTTTTGCCAGCAAGCCTTTCTTTGCCTGGAATTCTGCAGGCGTGTCTGTTATCAGGTTCCTGAGAGCGCTGTGCAACAGGCGTCAGGCGAGCCGCTGTCTTACTTTCAAGTGCCGACGGGCCACCACGGGGACTGGCCGAACTTGACTCTGGCCAGCAAGCATTGCCTTCCCTAGCTTTGTGCATACGTGCCTTTTGTGTATTTCACGACAGCACTGCAGAACACGTTTTTGGTTTTGGGCTGTACGTATGACAACTGCCTGCGGTGACCATGTGGCGGACTGGAATTGGACTGGATGGGCTAAACAGCTCTTAGCAGCAAGCACTGCTTGCCCGAAGCAATCGGCAAGCATGTACTTTATCGATCAGTAGGACAGCAATCTCAGATGTGCATGCTTTGTCATGGGCCGGAATTTGGGGGAAACATACAACTGACATGCATCTATCTGCTCAAAACTGAAAAACAATGGCGTTAAGAACGGAGCTACAATTGGTTCAGTCACACTGAGCTGCTGCTGCTGCTGATCGGCAGCGAATTCCTATGTGCCCTAACTTATGTATTCAACATGAATATTGGATTAAAAGATGAGATTGCATGTACCATAATGTCAGCTGCTGCAAATGCAATAAGCAGGGGAAGACGGACGTATGTTGTTGTTATAAATATGTTCATGCCTTCCCACTGCTGTAAGAAGCCATTGTCCTGGGATCCATCCATTGGTGTGTATTGCCAGTAGTCTGGTGGTACTGACGTAGTGGACTTACCAGATGTCTGATTCCGGTGGACGCTCAGTAATTGGGTCTGTTTATTTCGGAGTCTGGTCATTCTGGTCGTTCTGGTGATTTGTCTGGTGACGAACTGGTAGAATCTGCCTGATGGATGCATGCTTGGGTAGTCATTCTTGGTTGGTGGCCTGGAATATATTGTCTTTGATCCACCCGATGATGTGTTTGGTCGGTTCGACCTAGCAAACCTCCTGCGTTTGCCACGCCTTGAAATGTTTGTATGTAAGAGAAGACATGATGCTGCTTGGCTTGGTGCTGAGCTATGCAGACTGCAGGTGTTGAACTCAGTTAAGCGGGGACTGCTGCTGGACTGGGCTGATGAGCTATGCACCGAGCGTCAGCTTTTCGTCAGCCGCAGCCTATTCAGCTTTTTCAGCACGTCTGCCAGCCCTTTAAGCTCATCGATCAGCTCAAAGGACAAGATCTAGGTTTGGGGTGGTGGTTGCAACCTGCTTTCTTCCCTGCACCCTGCTTTTCTCGCCTTCAGCACTGCATGACAGACCCTGCTTTTCTTGTCGCACCACTCTCCCCTGCTTTTCTTGTCGCACCACTCTCCCTTTAACATAGTTAACATCAACAGTAACTTTAAATAACCTCCGGGCTATATATGGCAGGCTCCCTTATCCTGCTTCATGGCTGTCCCTGCTGCTTATACCTGCTGTGCAGTGGTAACTTATACTTGGCCCTGAGCAAGGCATTAAACTGCTTGGCTTGCTGTTGACTGGGTCAACTGGTCAGCACATGGCAAGTCGAAATGGGCTGGCCTGACATACATTGGCTAGCAAGGGATTTAGGGTGGGCTGGTGGCAGCCATTGTGTGAGTTTTGGACAGGAACTTGAGTATGCCGTTGGAGCCTAAGTTGGCTCCTTGTGGGTGGCGCTGCCCCCACCGGCGCCCCGCTTTGACGGGGCCATTTTGTAATTGGTACTTGCTGTTGACTGGGTCAACTGGTCAGCAGATGGCAAGTCGAAATGGGCTGGCCTGGCATACATTGGCTAGCAAGGGATCTGGGGTGGGCTGGTGGCAGCCATTGTGTGAGGTTTGGACAGGAACTTGAGTAGGCCGTTGGAGCCTACGTTGGTCCTTGTGGGTGGCGCTGCCCCCACCGGCGCCCCGCTTTGACGGGGCCATTTGGTAATTGGTAATTGGTATTATACTTGTATAAGCATGGCATGGCCTGGTTTGTCAATGGCCTCATGACAGCCGGCGCACTAGGGGCTGCCATTGCTTGTAAATGCAATGACTTACACCAACTTTCCCCTTGTTCACACGCCTTTGAGTGACTCAGTCCCTTGTAAGCAAGTCCTTGGGTGAGTGGTCCAGTACTGGACCTCATGTTTAGGCATGCATATATTGTCATACATGTCGAAGTTTACCCGTATTCTGTTCCACCTCGCTGCTCTTTGTGACAGCTTGAGGTGCGGGGCCTATGGCACTTATTGCTATGGCATATCATGAAATGTACCAATTACCAATTACCAAATGGCCCCGTCAAAGCGGGGCGCCGGTGGGCCCGTCAAAGCCAGGCCAGCCCATTGTAATAATAATACTGGACCATCTTTTGATGATGGTGATGATTGCAATGCCAGAACTCTGGCAGGACATATCTGTCCACGTTGTCAACTGCTTCATTGGCTTCGATGTACCCTGGCAACTGATTGTGGTGGCACCAGGCGTTTCTTTGAAAACGAAAATATTCTGTGCGGGGCCTATGGCAGTTGTGTTATGCCATAACATGCAATTTGTGCCTCTAACGACAACTCGGTGATGCCCTCTTCTTGAAGTATCCTCCTCCTGCTTTTGGGCAACAGTAAAAGCCAATCAATTGCTTCAAGCCTCGGCTGGTCTGTCTGCATGGGATGGAGGTGCCCACGCGCTTCGGTTGTCTTGTGAGACTACCCACACTGGTGAAGGGCTTTCTATCGGGTAGATCGATCCAGGGCAGACACTGACCAACTAGCGCAGTACTCGACTGTCGCAAACCCATGTCACTAACAATGCCTCCATGAAGAACATCGTTGGACAATAGCCCCAAGAAGAGGCCTTCCCAACTCCAGCCGACTCAGCCTGGCCCCTGAGAACCATTTGATTGCTGAATGACGTGACCATGTCCATGGGAAGGCAGCACCTCAGGGACTGCAGGCTTGGGCCCGCTCGGTTGACATGCTTGAAACAGCGGCGAACCAAATGGCCGGGCTCTGTTGACGACTTTTGCTCCAACAACTCACTCAGGTGTTTACAGTGCGTCGGGTGTGTCAACCTGAAGGCTTCGTTCCAATTGCATGCCTGAACGAACAATAGGCGCCTGCCGTGCCAGCTGCACTCAATCAGCCAGTGCGCTAGTGAAAATTGTACAATGCAAGATCGCTAGGTCCTGTGCCGTCGATCCCTGGTGGACATTACGTGTTTTGGCCCTAGTGCAGGGAGGTGCAATGGGGGCTCTAAAAGCCCTGAAACGGGCCCTTGCTGAATACCGTCTTTTGACTCCGGATGTGGCGTATATTGAGGATGATGTCCTTATGAAGGTGAGCCGTTAACAGCGTACAAGGTCCCGAGCAAAAACGAAGCGAATTTGCCTCATACGCAAAACGGAATAATGTCAGATTGCCCCTAGGACATAGCAGACGGCCTTCGTTGCATCCGCAGTGTAGCGCGCAGCAGTAGTTCGCGAGCCCGGAGTACCCATGTCCGCTAAGCCAGCTTTCTACTAGTGCAGGCTATTCTTCATCCAGACGCGCACGAAGAGGGAGGCCTAGCATGCAACGACAAGGAGCTGCTCGCAGAGATGCGCACGTAAGTAGCATTGCCCCAGCCCTGCCACCTCATAAGTGCCTCGTCCCTCCAGGAGCAGACCAGTACCCTCTTCCAAACCTGTAAGCATGCATTGTCCAGCAGAATGCTTCTTCACGGAGGCTAACCCACGTTCCCGTATCGCTCCCAGGTGCATCATGCAATGGTTGAAGTCAATTGGCAGGCAGATCTTGACAGGGAACCTGAACCTGGTGAACACCACGTTCCCGGTGGAGATGTTTGAGCCCCGCAGCTATCTGCAGAAGCTGGCTGACGTTATGGTATTCTCCCAGTATCTGGATGCAGCAGCATCCTGCAGTGACCCGTTGGAGCGCATGAAGTTGCTGGCAACATACATGGTAGCAGGTGAGTCACCTCTGATAGACAGCTTATCATGCAGGCTACATATAGCCCATACTGTTACAGTCCGGGGGCAGGGATAATCGCAGATGTTGTTGGTTTAAGCAACCGTCACTTACTGAATAAGGCAACCGGTAGCAAAAGGTGCCTAGCAGGGTGTGGCTACCTTGAAGAAGCACGAAGTATGCTTTGTCTCTGTTCTGTTGCTGTACTATGAGTGCATGTAGTATACCGTATGGCATGACTAGTGAAACGCCCCCGATGGGTATGCTTCCAGAAAAGGGCTTCTCCTGGCTAAAGCAGTCGAGCATAGCTACCGCAGAGTCCTGCTGGACTACAAAGGGCAGCGGGGTCAGAAAGGCAGTCAGCACCACTGGCAGTGCGAATGCCACAATCTGGCATTTTTTTAAAAGTGGTCTGTTGCCTGCTGTATCTGGCAGGGCTGCACCGCGGTTTTGAGACCTGGAAGAAGCCCTTCAACCCCATTTTAGGAGAAACATGGCAGGCGACTCTACCTGGTGGGCTCACACTATACATGGAGCAGGTGAGGCAGGGTCCTCCAAGGGCAAGCAGCACATGCAGGTGAAGGGATTACAGAGAAGCAGCTACCCAGGGGAGTTAGGTAGCAAGAAGGAGTTGTGTACTACCACCAGATGCTTGCAATCAGACATTGCTGTTATTTAATGAAGCTGGAGTGCAATTAGATGGGAAACAGATGAGCCCCATAGCTCCTCATGGTAGGCACAACAGAGGAGATTGTAGTGCAAATAGAAACCCACCAAACACATCAGCTGCAGTGACGGGCTAGTATTTGTGTGAGCAGCTGCTTGATGGCAGCACATGCTGATGCCAGCGTGCTGCACCGCTACTTTCCAGTTACCTCTGCTCTCTGAAGCTCGGCCTGTGGCTTTGAAGTCGCTTCAAGCTCTTCTTTTGTGTAACCAGAGCCCCCTTGTGGTTTGGAGCAGTACTTGCAGAGTCAAGACATTGTCTTGTGAGACTGCTACTATATTGCATCAGGGGTACTAACGTTGGATGGGTGGGTGCTCACTATTCTCCAGGTGAGCCACCATCCCCCAATCTCAGCCTACATTGTGGAGGGCCCCAGTGGCTCCTGGCGCTTCAGTGGCTGGTCCCAGCCTGCAGTCACCCCAGTGGTGAAATACTACGGCATCAAGACCATGGCCACTGGAGAGCGCAGGCTGGAGCTGGCAGATGGGACACGCATTGACATGTATGCGCCCTACTTCGCAATCAAGGGTGAGGAACGAGCTGGGGGGTGCCCACTGGCACTAATAATGTTAGGCGCCTGCTGTGCCGTCATGCTCCATAGTTTATCTCTCAATGAGATGGATTTAAAAGTGACGCTGTAGGCTAATGTTACATGCTGGCCATTCAAGAATGTGGCAGAACCTCTTTAGAGTGGTTCAAAATGTCCAAAAGGGCAACAATTGCATGTTTTCTGCCTGTGCGGCGTGCATCTGTCGCCATTGTCTTGGCACTTGACAAGCAAGACGCTGAACGCCAGTTGGTTGCAGGTCGTGTGCCACTGCAGGCATGCAAGACATTGCAGAATCTCACTTCTATGCATTTTCCAGTGCTGCACTTGCTGATGCACTTGGCCATGCTGTGTGTTGCGGTTTCTAGGTGTGGTGTATGCCAACAAGCCACGAGCAGAGGTGCTTGGCAGTGCTCGCATAGTAGACGTGGCCAACCAGCTGGAAGCCATCCTGCACTTTGGCCCGGTAAAAGGCACCCGCCAGCGCATCCTAGAACGTGCAGATGCCGTTGTGGGTGAGATCTACAAGCTCCCTGCTTCTGCCCGTTCTGCTGCTGCGGCTGCTGCCGTGGCTGCAGGCACCAACGGTTTCGGCAGCAGCGCGCAGCATAGGGCGGTGGGGCTGGGCAGGACACTCACATCTGCAACTACTTTGAGTGATTTTGATGATGGGGCTGAGGTAGTGGCACTGGATACATGCTCTTCAGATGAGCTACCTAATGAGGTGGATGCTGATGACGAAGCCATCTTCAATGCTGTGCACAGCCAGATCGGGACGGCTCCTGTAGATGCTGACTTAGGGGTAGAAGTAGCTCCTTCAACAGGGGTGCAGAAGCTGGGGATTGGCTCTTCAAGAGCAGCAGCAGCAGCTCCAGCAGGAGCAACGGAGCGAAAGCCTCCTAAGTTTGTGAAGGAGCACAGGAGCTTGAGTTCGACCCTGGGGTTAAAAAGCAGCAGCAGCAGTAGTGATGGTGGTGGGACTAGGGCACTCACCAGGGGGGATGTAGGCAGCAGCAGCATGTTTGCAGGCTATGCACATAGGGGTGAGCCCAATGTGCCTGGTGTGGCTGCGGCCCACCTTGAAGGCAGCTGGCTGTCACACCTCAACATTGACAACAAAAGGTGAGATTGGGGCTTGTATGTCTGCAGGGTAATGGGAGGTCTAAGCGTGCTGAGTTCTGGGAGGGATGGTTGTCTTATACAGGTAGCTGTGCTGGAGTTTGCTTACTAGCTCATATACAGTGATCGCATTGCCATGGGCTAGCGCTCCCTCATGGGTTACAAATAGACAAAGTAAGGCACCAGCACATCACACCAAAGTCCTGCTTGAGTGTTCTAGTATCTAATATAGGTTTTGACACCGCATACCCCTGGGCCTGGTCTTGTACCAGGCAAGACTCTGGGGCGCAAGTAGTGGACACATTCCTCACTTCAATATGTTTGCTCCCTCAGGCATTTTTGGATGTGCTAACACTTCGAGTATCATCCCTCAAAATTGTTGGTATGACATGATTCCTTCTATTGCTGCAATCGCAGGTACTGGACTTGGAGTGAACACAAGGCAGCCCATTGGGAGCATGTAGCGGACCCTCTTTCATCAGATTGCTGCCAGCGTGAGGACTTGCAGGCGTTGGCGAAGGGAAACAAGGCAGATGCACAGGAATGGAAAGAGATCTTGGAGCAGCGGCAGCGTGCAGATAAGAAGCTGAGGGAGGCTGCAGGGGCTCACTAAGGGAGCTCAGCTTGGTGCAGGATCAATAATGGATGGGGAGCCCCTTCTGTGCGTGATTTGACGGAGCGAACACCAGTCTGAGACTTTGTGGACAACAGCACGGGCATGACTGTGGACTTGGGACTTTTGGCAGTTCATGAAGCGAAAGAGGGAGCCGCAAACAAGACATGTGACATATGAGCAGTGTTATGGGAGGTATGCCAGTGGTTCCAGCTGATAGGTGGGGATAATTGCTTGCAAATTGGATGGGGTTGTCGATTTTGGTTGGGGAAGGGTGGGGTGAGGTGAGATGGGATCAGTTCACTTATAGCGGGCTCTGTTGCCTTACTTATTACACTTGGATATATGTCAGCAGTTTGTGAGTGGGGTCAGGGACATTAGCATTGTTAGTCTATATGAAGGACAAACTGAACGGAGGCTAGAATTGCGGAGGAATGAAGGGAACAGGTCTAGGGAATGGAGCATTCTTTGCTGATCGTGGGGAACAGCCCACCCAGTGTTTCTGCTATGTGCGCACATACAGGTTTTGCCTTGCTTTGGCTTGGGAGTGCAAGGCTTGTGGGTGGCCGAATGTGTGCACGCAAGGAATGAGCAGGAAGGGGTGGCATGGGGGGTGCTAGATGACCGGCAGGGGTTCCATTCAGGTTGTGGTGCTGGTTGGCTTAGCTCAAACTCGTGATAAAGGCAAGGTAGCAGGAGCATGCGAGGCATGGAGGTGTTGCAACCGGCACATTAAGATGACGTGCTTACTGAGATCATCAACGCAATACAGGGGCATGCTAAGCTTTACCTGGGCTGAAGTAGTACAAGGATGGATGGGAGCTAGGTAGAGTGAATATGAGCTTACTGGTGCTTTGCTTCAATGTATATTATCCCGACATCATGGAAGCCACCAACCTCTTGCACGGTTCTGGGATTCTTGAACTCATTCTGGATAGATCATAAGGTTGTGCACCAGACACTTTGCTGTAGCCTTCATGGCATGGATGGGGAAGAAATAGCCACAAGGATGTCTTGCTGTAAGCTTTATGGCATGGGACAGCAAAGTGTTAGTGCTCTCCATAATGTGAGCAGCTGCTTGGCTGAGCTGTGGTAACATGCATGGGGCTGCAAGGTTTGGCATGCGCTTGCTTGCTATGCATAGTATTCGAATAGATAGTGGAATTTAGCCAGATCTCTATAGGTTTATCTGTACATATGTGTCCTATTTTTACACAGTTTTTTTGTGCAGCCAGCTGGTCTAATTTGACTACAACTTGTCGATTTGTACGAGCAGTTGAGAAAAGCAGTCTTGGTGTACCATGTGTGGAACTGTGAGACAATCAGATGGATCTCTAATACTTGACTTGACCGGAATCCTCAGCAAGAAGACTTGATGTGTATGACCAAATCTTGGATGAAATCAAGGCAAAGGCTTCTATGCAAAACTCCGGACTAAACTTTGTGTCTGAAACTGACCAAAATGCTGGCTACATGACTAGACTCGGATCCGGAGCAAATCAAGGAGCTCGCACGAACTTTGTGAATTCTAGAAGCTTGCGAGAGCTTACGTAATCCGCGCGGACCCTTGCGGTTGTCAGAAGCTTGCCCAAGACTTATGTAATCCCGTGGGGCCCGCGTAAACCCTTGCAATTTTCACAAGCTTGCCACGGCTTACATAATCACGTGGGGGCCCGCGTGGACCCTTAGCAATTCTTGAAGGCCCGTGACGCGTTTTATATGTCGACCCGTGCGCCCCTTGCATGCATCCCTCATCGCCGACTTTGTTGCGCAAGCCCCTCGCAACTATTGGCACACTGCAGCGGACGCAACACACCATACATGTCGCGTGGGTTGATAATGCGCTATTGAGACCCCACCTTGCTGCCCATGCAAATTTGCTCAACTGGGAATTTTGACCCATCCAAAGTGGGATGGTACGGCCCCCTACCTTGGTTAATTATGCAATGGATGGGTGCCGCACCTACCACTGACAACGGGGGATAGCCGCGCCGCACTACGGACCACGCACGCACACTAAGGCCCGTGCCACACCAGTAGGGTCCTAGGATTGTTGCGCGTGAGGCGAGACCTTAAAGTCCCCGGCCACCTCATTTGCCACCCGTGGGATCATCTCAGGACGCTGCAAGCCCCACTAAGGACCGTGTCGCAGCAGTAACCACCCGTGGGGCCGTAGGATTGGCACGCCAAAATTGGAGGACATAGGGGGCAGTTGCACTTGGCCTCATTTTTGCATGCAAGGTCAAAATTGTAGTCGGCCTCATTACTATTGCATGCAAGGTCAAATTTGTCATTGGCCTCATTTTTGCATGCAAGGTCAAAATTGTAGTCAGCCTCATTTTTGCATGCAAGGTCAAAATTGTAGGTGGTGTGTTTGGTCGTTTCGACCTAGCAGCCCTTTGCGGTTGCCGCACCTTAAATTTTTGTTTGTTTGTTTGTAGTCAGCCTCATTTTCGCATGCAAGGTCAAATTTGTAGTCAGCCTCATTTTTGCATGCAAGCCCGAACTGGTAATCGGCCGTTCTTTATAAGGAGCAAACGCCGTTGGCCAATGGGGCTGGGGGGAGAACTACAGCTTTGCTCTTCCTAATGAGGAAGCCTCAATGCCCCTCTGCCGTGTTAACGTCCTGAAGCCGGTTCCACAACATCCTTTGGAACCAGAACTGGACTTCAAAAGAGGCCTCTGGAACCGATATTTTCCAGGGGGCCATGCCATGTCGATGCGCAGCATCGACCCAGGCAGGAGGCGAGGGTCCAGGGGGGAGGAACAGCCCCCCTGGTGGGGTCTGGGGCGAAGCCCCGAGAGCCAGCGATAATTCCCACTTATAACCATCAATTGTACAATGGAATTTGCTATTCTTCCACTCAGAGGGTTATCATACATTTAGTAAGAAACTTGCTGGAACCAGCATGTGACATGTTGGCCAGAGGGTGGCCCAGGGCTGGAACCAGGAACTGACATGTTTGGCATCGCTGGAACCGTGGAACTGGGCACAATTTGCCCTGGAACCGGAACCTGGAACCGGCTTCAGGACGGTACCGTGTGTGAACATGCGATGCGTCCAGTTGCATTTTGCATCCGACCAGTTTCAGGCTACCATTGTCGCTGCACAAGCCCACGGGGGGTCTGATGGCCCTGCACCGCAATCACAATAACGTCTGCGTGCATCCCACCCATGATTCCGTGAACGCATGTGCCGAGCTCATCTGTTTGCTTGGCGTCTCCGTCAAGCGTCCACTTGGACGTGCTCAGGCTCACAAAGGACGATTCTGGCTACCGTGTGCTGTTAAATGGCTCACACGACTGTGGAAAACCAGTTTTACGCGTACACACCGAGTTTGAACGGAATCCGACACCGCCGTTAAACCGCTCGGATAAAGGGTTTGCGGCCTAATCCCCAGCACTGGGACGCGTATAGGCCTCCCGCATAGCCATGTCTTAGGGCTTTCTGGGCTTTAGTGACTAACATCTGATATGATCTAAATCTGGCACTTGACACTTGCCCAGGTGTGCAAATTGTGTGAGGAGGTAGTGCCACCAATCAACAATCAAAACGCAAGACCAGCAATGCCAATGGCCAAACAAACCTAGGCCACAAACACAAGGCTCCTGATCACAATCACGAAGCCACACAACCGATGGTGGATTTGCCACACACAAGCTGAGGCTAGATGCAACGGCGTGCACACCAAGGGGAAACAAACACCACCACTAAAACCCAAAACCTGCTCCACTTCCATCACACATGGGTGGCGGGGAGGCAGCAGGATCAAGCACCACCCTAGTAGGGGCTGGAGGTGGCTCCCACCACCTAGGTACTGGTGAACCACCATCCTCCCAGCCACTGAAAGGCAGCACATAGCGCTCCACATGCTTATCAATAGCTTGCTTAGTGCGCCTTCTACACCTCACTAACCACTAATAGCTTGCTTAGTGCCACCAAATAAACAAATATCCTTACGTTTAAAAGTGCTCCAGCTATGCAGTGCTAGCGCCATTGAGTCCCTATGTATCAAGGGCTCTTCACACACGGACATTACGGCATGCCACTCCTCCTCGAAAGGATCACATGCTTGCCAACCGAACATTTTTGCCTCGAGTGCGCGACCTACAACGTCATACGCGATCTGTTGACTTTGAAGGTGCATATCAAGTCGATTCACGCATTGCTAACATCACATTCGCGGTGGCGGCGGACTCTTGCTTGGGTACACACATCGGCATCGTGTAAGGTTTCGCCATGTTGAAACATAATCTGCCTGGAAGCAAAGGTGAACAAAAGCCCTATCTCTTTATGCTTCATTTATCTCGCCGCATCTGACGTAAGTATCCTTGCAGCTTTGGCGGACTTTGCTGGGGATGCGACGGACCCTGGAGACGTGCGAGTCTCGTCAGGTCGCATCCTGCATGGGTTTGCTTATGTTGCAAAGGAGGTCGGCGTGAATGCACAGCTCCTAGAACAGCCTTCTGATACCTGTGCAATCGCGCTAGACGCAGAAGAGCAGCGCGGCATAGCACGGTTGCTGAAACGCTGCACAGTGGCCAACGTGGCTGACCCACTCAGCCACATTTTCACGGCTAGCAGTGAATTAGAGGCCACTATCATTGCTTCGTTGCCTTCCATGAGCCTTGGTCTACAGGAGAACACACTGAAGTCCCAGGTCAGTGTCAAAAGCCCTTATGTGCCTAGTAATGAACTAGCTAGGTGCCTAATATATGTCACCTTTTTGCAGCTCAACAAGGAGTTCAGTGCAATTCAGAAGCTGGGCCGGAATCTTTGCTCCCAGACTGGGACAGCTGCCGTGCAGCTCAAGGTTGAGCGAAGGATCCTCTACAAAACATCAGATCATGTCACCAATGAGCTGATTGTAGACCTTGCGTTCCCAGGAACAGCTAGAACTATTCATCGCATCATGGACGCCTACTGGCAGGCAAAGGTATCGTTCTGCCCGTCTTGGTTGATTTTTCACAAGTCAAATTGTTGGACCCCAAATTCTAGAGCTGCTTTTTTGGGCACCAAATCTGAGTTTCGTACTCTTTTGCAGGGCGGCAGACCAAGCAAGGCAGAAGCTAGAGCAGCCAAGGAGACACCTAATGCTCGCACAATGCCCATCACCTGGGGCGTGGGTGTCTTGCTGCTCCTCTTCCACCAAGCTGCAAGCCCTGTGTGAACTGAAGTGAGTGGTTGTCCCAGCCCCTGCTACTCATTAAGTTGCCGCAGCACCTCGATTCACTTTTGTGTATGTCTGCAGCACAACCATGGCCTTGAGTGGTAATTGGCACCCTGCAAGCCTCAGCAAGGTCCCCGGCAGTGACTACAGCAGCACATCTGTAGCTATGAAAGCGCGCCATGCTGCCATGGCCACGCTGGGGATAGCTTTCGAGCTTTACACCGGTAGCATGCCCGCAGAAACGCTGCGCTGGAAGTTCACTGACACACGCATTGCCACCTCAGATGGGACTGACCTGCCTGTCTGGTACTTGGGGCTCGCCGGCATGCTCAAAGACTATCAGCAGGCTCTTGGAACAGGCTTTGAGATGAGAAGCTATCACTGCAAGTTCCTCATGGGCAGTGGACAGTGGGATCCCGTTGATATCCTGCCTCGTAGTATGTCAGGTGCGCATTAGATCACCTGCCGCTGTAGTAGCAGGCTTTCAGTCTGGCAAGCACCAATTACTGTTTGCGGCAGTGAGTACCATCACCAATTTTCTGCATTCCAACCTGCACGATTTGGTTGGAATGCCTTTGGCACCAGGCATTTGCACACTCTAATTGGTTGCTCTTTTCATGCTGCAGGTCTGTGCCTTGCTTCAGTGGTCACCCTTGCATTCGTGGTAAGGTTTTGACTGCTATTGCACGGGATGAGCACCACTGCACACGGTCCCAAATAATTCCCTGCAGGTCCTTACATATCTGAATCCTACCAGTCCAGCCCGCCCCATTGTTGTGAAGAACTCAGAGCCTCCCAAGCAAACAGCAAACAACCCGTCAGGATTTCGCTTTCCTTACGGTAGGTCACCCTCTTCCTCTGGCAGGCTTGCATATTGCCTGTAGCGCAAGGTCTCACTTGGTCCTAAACTGCAGGCGGTCTCCAGCACACCGACTTGAGCGAATTGCAACAGGAGAGCAAGGCCAAGCGGACAGTCGGAGATGGGTTGGCAGACCAAGTGGATGCTGCCGAGAGCAGTGCCAGCTTCCTAAGCAACTGTTTCAAGAAACTCAGAGACAGTGTGGCAGGTAGGTAAATCAAGCTGCCGTCCGAAGCATTCACCATCAGCTTGATTTTCTGCTAAGGCCCGCGACGGACCCCTAATTTTCCTGCTGTAGGCGGAGCAGCAACCGCAGGCACCGCAAGCACAACTACTGCCTACAACAAGCCGTCGCTAAACTGCTACCGCTACCTTATGGCTGGCAACTTCTGGCTGATCACCAAGAAGCTGTCGTGCTTGCCCAAGGACTTGTGGGAACACTACTTGGGCACAGCTGGCAGATCTGAAGACTCAACATCCTGGAGGTCATACACAAATGCCTATACAGGCGCCTTCGGCAGTCGGCTCCCGTACGTGACAGACCTAGGCAGTGCTGTGTTGCGAGTCCCTTTTAAGGAGACCATGCTTGGCTGGTAAGTAGGTCCGCACCACTCTGGGGACTCGTACATTGACTATGTGATGTTCTTGACATCAAATTCTACTGCAGAAGGTTGTAGCCGCATCCTTTCTAGCCTACTGGTACACTTGCACAGATTCTGGAGGCCCACATGTTCCTGCTAAATTTCACATACAAGTCAGTTTCTGCTGCCAAATGAATGTGTGGCACTACTGCTTTTGGTGTGCAGCACTTGCAGCAACAACCTTATTTGCTGCTGCTGCTGCAGGTGCCCAAGCAAGGCTAACACATATGTGATTTCGCATTTGGGTGCAAACGCCTCCATCCAGCAGGCAGCTAAGCTTGCAGCTGCTTACGCACTCATCAACCCTGCCACAGCGCAGATTTGGCAGCACCTGATCGCCATTGTGAAGAATACCGGCAGTCTTGCGGGCATGCTGCGGTCCACGACGGTTCCGTTGGTCCACTCTGGTTACGAGCTACCTGCATTTGGGGACGGTGTGGATTTGCAGTGGCTCGGGCTGAGCAAGGAAGCAGCAAACACTCTCTTGCAGCAACTGCTGGAAACCATCCATGACTGCAATGTCAAACTGTATGGCACGGCTGCTATACCGGTTGAACCCAGCCGCAAGCTCCTGCTGCAGTGCCAAGTGGACCTGCTTGCATGCAACTATGACCAAGTGAAGCCCGCGCTTGCCGCTGCTGCTGCACATAGCCCAGGAAACCTCCAGCCGGCAGTCAGCGACGAATCAGCAGCAGCAGCAGTGGAAACAGTAGAACCAACAGAAATGGCAGCGGGAGCGACAGTAGTAGCAGAGGGACTAGCACCAGCAGAAGGGATCACGCTGCCACGGGGCACAGGGTTGCTGATCCTGCTCCGAAACTCCTGGGCTGGCAAGGGCAATACCCTTCCCGCAGGCAGAGCTGTAGTAGGTTCCCTCAGTTACAGCCACTACACAATCGGGTGCCTGGTCAGCAAAGAAGGGATTCTGATGAAGCACAACCAGCCCCAGCAGGTTCTGATCCGTGTCGCCCAGGAGTTTTTCGCAGACACCAATACTGCTGCTGCTGCTGGCCTCTGGTCGGCAAAAAGCTTCTCAGTTTCAGTGGAGCCCTTTGCAACGTTGCTGCTGGCTGCCAAGCCCCTGCAGCTGATCCCGAAGCGGTTCAAGGCGTCTACACCAGGTTACATGGCTCTTTATGGAGAGGGACTGTCAGAACAGTCAATCAGTGCTGCCTTAGGTGAGTAAGCCTCGTGGTGAGCCCATTGCTAGGTTCAATGCCTTTCCTGTTGTATTTGTCGAGCAGGCTAAAGAATTCTCTGGTTAGTTTTGGATCAAAGGCATGGGCGGCATGCAATTTGGCGGCATCTGTGTTTTTGCCCCTCAGCAGTTCATAATGGGAAATCTGGAGCTTGGTGATTAGCTTTTCCAGCGCTGCCTGCACCTCCACAGCTTTTGGTGCCGGCACAAGCTTTTGTTTCTTCTGCTGAGGGGCCACTACTCTTGGGACAGCATTATCCGCAAGTTCTGTAGTTTTTGACGCCACATTTCCGGAATACAGGTTGCCCAAGTTCCTGTAATAGAACTAGAGGGCTTGTGCAAGGCTATCTGCCAAATCACTCCGGCGAATAGCAGAACCGCCTAGCTTATTCCAGTGGCTCAGGTCATGGTTTCTGTCGGCAAATAGGTTACCTGGGGCCTTGTTTAAAACGTCCTCTACGGCTTTGACCACTGCAACTTTACGAAAGTGTCGAGTCAGCTTGGACCAGTTATGGATGCCGAGAAATGCATACCTGACACTTGGCTCTATAGTTTTGACTGTGCATCCCTGCATATTGAAAAAGGTGCTGCAAATCATCTCAAGTTGGCTATTAAATAACAAGGGATTGACTTTACGCGTGCTCTCCTTGTCCAAATGCTGCCTCTCAATCAGCACCCAGAATTTCCTGTTTCGCAAATGACCACAAACAGTGTCGTATATGTCTTGCAGTGCAGCAACCACTGGCTTTGTGTCTGATATGCTGGTTTCATGCTCTCCCAACAAAGGCCGGCGCCTCCACCACAGCACTTTTTGCGTTGCACCATCAAATAAGGTCAAACCTGCATTTTGGCTGCCGACGTCTATTGACAAACATACATCCTCTGGAGGCGCAGGCTTGTTTCGTAGCAGAGCCATGATTGATATTATTGACACTGGACATTTTTTTGCTTGCAGGCAAGCTGTGCTACGAGCCGCAACGGCCCAAACGGGCTTTGGGAGCCTCAGCAATTGCAACAGGACTGGCAGCACTTTCTGGTCTGCCAGCTGCGGCAGAGGTGGGAGCACTTGCCAAAGCGTATGCGGCCCTTACACTATGACAAACGAGGAGTCAAGATACGGCCCAGATAACGTCCAAGCGGTGCCTGGTGACGACAAGTGTCCACTGGACTCCTGCGGTGTTGCGGCGATGTGTGTTTTTACTCTTGTTTCTGCTGCATTACCATCTTTAAGGTCAGGAAGTTCATTCGCATGCAAAATCTAGTGCAAGTTGTGTCAGACGGGCTGGTTGCACTGTGCTACCCATGCGGTGAACCATGGTGCCGCAGTCCGGCGAAAGATTCAACAGGTTCCTTCAGGCACAGAAAAGGACAAGGGATGATGGTGCAGAGGAACGATATTGCACAATTTGTCAAACATGGGATGGTCGGAAGCAGAGCGCATGGTATAAGCACCATGGCTTAGGAAAGTGCACGCCTCCTGCCAATCCCTTGTCGCCTGAAGATCCTGAGGACGCATGGGATGCATCCGGTGGAGTTTATGAGGGCATGTATGCTGATGGTGCTGAAGGGCCAGGTCAAAATATTGGAGCGGAGGGCGAGGAACCCATCGCAGGGGCTGGAAGAGGGTGGGTATTCTCCAACAAGCAGGGACGAATTGAGTCAATCAAGTTAACGCCAAAGCAGATATTGCAGGACCGAAGCAAATGTTGCAAGAGCAAACGTAGATTCGAGAAGTGCGTGCGCTAGTTGTCCCCTCCAACCCCATTGCTTTTTGTATGCCTGCTGCAGAGGAAGAATTCTATGACGCCCAGGAGGAAGAGGAAGACCAACGCCGTGCCGAAACTGTGGCTAGGCTCTCTTCTGCAGTACAGAATCGGTTACAGGTGCAAATGTCAGAGGATCAGCTACAGGCAGTCCGTGCGCTTCTTCAGCGGCAGCAGCAGCTAGCTGATGAGTTCAGCAGTGACGGTGATGAGGGTGATGAGGGCCTATCAAGTGGGGAAGAAGTATCTGAAGACGAGGGCTTGTGCGTGGAGGAGCAGCAAGGCAGAGGTGAAACTGGCAGCGACACTAGTGAAGAGCAAGCTGCAGGGGAATTTGAGTGGCAGTGGGCAGGCGGGGGTCAGCAAGAAGTACCCCCTCATCAGTATGATCACCCTGACAAGATCCCAAAGTTCTCCTCAAAGACAGACTGGTACAAAGCCAATTCAGAACGCAAGCTGTATGAGGGGGCTGCTTTGACAATCCTGCAATCTGTCTACTACCTTATGGCTTGGAAGGCAGACTATGCAGTGACTGACAAAGCCTTTGAAGCTATGCTCGGGCTGCTCTGCCAGATCTTCCTTCCTAAGGTGGGCAATTTACAGTGAGTTCTCGTGCTGTTCTTCCTGCTGATCGCAGTGATTCATGGCAAGGAGCTTTTGAACCTATGCTCAGGCCTTGTACGGGCGATCACTTCATTGAAGTAGAAGGGTAGCATGTTTTCCCAACAGACTCACACAGCTAACTCAGGTTCAGTATGTCGTGAAGGTCTTGATCATGTCGTCTCATGGCGGGCAGCATGCATGCTGTTCATATCAGCAGCGTATAGGTCAATTTGTGTATCTTTGCTGTCTCACTGGCCGCGCTCATCTTTTTTCCTTTTGTGTGTTGCAGGGCAGCCTCCTTCCTCCTAGCTACTACCTCATGAAGAACATTCTGAACGTCCAGGCCATCAGCTCTGTTGAGTGGCATTCCTGTCCCCTGGGTTGCACTGGGTGGGAGCCAATTCCACAATCTGCATGGAAGCAGCATTCAGAAGACAGCTGTGCAAGATGCAAGGGCAAGCGGTTCAAGCTTCAAAAGGGGAAACTCATCCCTGTCAGGGTAAGTGTTGGCCCAGTGAATCAACCTTACATTGGCGAGATTTTTTACAGGCATTGCGTTGCAAACCAGAGAATTGACTGTAAACTTGTAAGCCTTTGCTCTATTGGAAGGTGTCTGATGCAATGATCTGCACCTTTTGCAGGCGCAATGCATGCAGCTGACTGGTACATTCATGTAACAAATGATCGACAGCAATTCAATAATGGCGCATACCAGGCCCAGGTGTTATCAGGAGGTGCTTCTTTGCATTGCCTCCTGCTGCGCACGCCTTGGGTAGTTGGCAACCCAAATGAAGGTGCATGTAACGCTTTCTGAGAAGTGCATGTCTGGTGTTTGTGCCTGCAGCGCTTTTGGTTCATTGACCCTGAAACGTCCATCAAGGAGCTTATGCAGGACCCTGAGTTCGTGATTGCTTTTCGCAAGCAACGGGAGACATCCGTTGGCAGCTACTGGACTTCACCAGAGCATGGCAGGATGGTGCAAGCAACTGCTGGGGCAATAGATGACAGGAACAACGGCAGCATAGAGTTAGGGTTTGATTATGCGGAGCCCTACAACTTTGCCCAGCACGCTACTGGCCTGATGTTTCTGAGGTAACCCAGCTTAGTGTGCCGCCTTGTTACGCCTTCTTAAGGGGTCTTGGGCACTGTGGTACTGCATGACATTTTGCTGAGCTGTCCTTTGTTCTTTTTTCTTCTGCAGGTCACTAAGGGATTGAGGGTAACATTTTTGTTATGTAGATCAAGTCTGGTTGTAATGCTGGCTTGGCAGCGTCAAGGCAGAGATGTGCGCATGTGCAGGTGGCAGTACTTGTGTTTTCCTTTGCTGGGCTTACAGCGCTATCTTTGTTGAAGCAACAGATTGCATGCGAAAAGCTGTCCTCGAACGTCGTTGACACTAAATGCCAATTGCATTGCTGTAGGTATGGGGGCCTCAGTGGAAGTGACTCATTCAAAAGGAAGTGGCACAAGCTTGTACTCTGCATTGAAGGGCCTGATGAGCCGCCCAACATGGATGCCTTCCTAGAGCCCCTAGCTGCTGCTTTGGAGCGCCTGGGTCCTCCCAAGCCAGGAGCAGAACAACTGAATGCAGATGTTGCAGGCAATCAGCTAGGAGGTAAGTAACGCAACGTTTGCAGCAGCAGGGCAGCAGAAGTTCAATGGGAACATGGGTGCCAAGGGGCAGGGGTCAAAGAGTATGTTAAAAAACAGGGAAGCATGGGTCTAAATGCGGGCGTCTGTTGGAAGCAAGAAGCAATAGAGGCCTTGATGGCATGAGCACCATGAACTCTGTGGCACCAGCAATGGGTGGATGTTGCTTCTCTAGCCTGAACGTAATATGGGCTCTATGGAGTGGTATGGCATGGCTTTGCATCATTTCTGTAATGCTCTGGTGCAAGACATCTGAGTTGTACTCAAGGTGACTGCATATTGGCTCCATTGGTGTACACATGAGACTGGTAACGATGGTATTGCTTGCTCTTGCATATGCAGGACCTCCTCAACATGGGGTTGAAATCCACCCTGCTGAACGAGACCCCGAGACTGGGAGAGTCGCTGCAGGTGCTGCTTTCCGGCACATGGTGATGCTGACTGGCATCTATGCAGACTCCCCTGCACGAGGAAAACTGATGTATGCAGTGGCCTCTTGGACAGCCTATTTCGCATGCGCATTCTGCAAGCTGATGGGGACAATGTGCGACACTGTAGTGCGCTACCTGGGATACTCTAAGCCTGCTGAGGTCACCAAGGGCCACCACAACGGCTGCAGCTTCCAGATGGGTGTCAATGACAGCTCGAGGATGATCACTCATGAGCAGCAAATGGCCCGTGCTGCTGTTGAGCGCGTGACATACGAAGCCGGTGAGTACACATGCAACCAGTCAGAACAGATGTGTCGAGCTGGATATATTCTTTGCCATACAATGTATCTGTAGTTTCGAGGGAGCTTGGAGGGGAGTGATTGGCAGAATGATTAGAAGGTTTGCTGCTCCTGTGGGAAGTGGAGCCAATGTCCCTATGATAGATAAGTCAGCTTGGATCGTCCAACATGAGGTCTGTTAACTCTGGCTTTGTTGCAAACTCCACACGTACAATAACTGAACATAAGTTGTGGCAAAGGTGTCACATATCAACTTTTGTGAAGAAGAAAACTGTCTTCTCCTTTGCTGTAGGTGTTGCACATGATGGGCTTTCTGCCATCAAGGGGCATACGCCTCTAGTGCGCTGCCTTCATTACGTGGATTTCAACAGGATCTGGATTGTGCCCTTCTGCCATGCATTCTACCTGGGTGTTTTCAAGGACTTCCTGAACGCAGTCTTTGCGAAGAAATCAGCAGGCACTGACCAGGTGAGTTAGGGACATTGTCACCTGGGCCATAGCTAGCCTGACTGGTCATTTCGTTGTGCTGCCAAGGTTTTTGCTCCTGGCACGTGTGTGTACGCTTGTAGGTGTTTCCCTCTGCTTAGTGCGCCTGTTCGTTGCTTGATATCGGCTGAGTGTGAGCCTCTTATACCAATGACTGCTGGAGAGGGGAGCCACCAATCTGCACGGGTACTTTACATGACATGTCCTTCTTCCAGCCATGTCATAAGGGAGCAGGCTCACTTTGGCCTCCTTTTCAGGCAAGTTAAGCAAGCACATTTTCATATGGCTGTTGTTTGTTCTTTGAAGGTTGCTCATTATGTATGCTAAGCGCTACATTGACCTGATGCCTTTTGTGCTCTGTTGTGTTCAAAGGATGCCGGCAATAATGTGCCTACCAATGACATCCTGATTCCCCGCGCATCACGACAGACAATCAAGGGCAGGGCACGTGGGCTGGAGCTTCACCCATCCTTCAACAACAGGTACAGAGATGTGATGGGCAACAAGGCTTCCTGGCAGATTGAAGACTGTGCCCGTGCAGTTGAGTGCTTCTTTCCCCTCATCTTCCGGCGAAACAGGCAGTCAGCAGTCGAAGTGCTCCAACCTGAAGCGGTGAAGAAGGCTTATGGCCACCTGCGCCGCTTTGCCACCTTCCATATGGCTGTGGATAAGTTTGACAACATGGCGGTCATGACAGCTGCAGCATTAGCAGCCCGGAAGGAGTTGCTGGAGTATGGCAAGCTTGCACAAGAGGTGGGTGGCATTGAGGGATGCATAGGCACAATCGGATTTTGATCTCATCGCAGAGTGACAGTTTTACCTGTGTATGGTTGTAGCTGATTGGCC
The DNA here is from genome assembly GCA_963556185.1 of Pseudopediastrum boryanum. Lineage (NCBI taxonomy): Eukaryota > Viridiplantae > Chlorophyta > Chlorophyceae > Sphaeropleales > Hydrodictyaceae > Pseudopediastrum > Pseudopediastrum boryanum. The sequence goes on from OY744495.1 coordinate 7,913,712, forward strand.
TGTCCTGCTTTGAGGCTTTTTCCCATGCTGTCAAATGTGCTTGCTTACTGGATTTGTGCTTCAGCGATTGCTCAAGCCACTAATAATGCAGTTTGTAGCAGGGGACACCCTGGCTGTTGGTGTACTTCTTTCAGCTCCACATGAGTGGCTGCAAAAAGGCACTGGTAATGCTCGTGGCCCTTCTAAAAGTGGCTGGTGTATCAATTGGGACCTTGAAGTAGGGTCGCTGATGCTAGTTTGACAGGTATATGCTCAGGCATTGCCTTCAGTTCAATGGTATGGGTCTATGCATGTCTTATACTGGTTTGTCCCTGGTGGGCCATCACACAGGATTGATAAGAGCACGCTATGAAGCAAACAGCTGCAGGTGGGGGGCTGTACCAGCAATCTGTCAGCAACTGAACATGTTGCCATTCTCATCTAGTTTCTGTTTGCCTGTCTTGTCTTCTCCTGCCATAGGAGCTATCCACCAGCTTGTGCACCTACAATCTACACCTCTTGTGCTGCCGGCTGACGCTGCAAGTGCTGGAGCGCGGCTTGACGTGGCGGTATGGCGAGCTGTGGGTTGAGCGCTTAATTGGCGAGTACAAGAGGAGAACCAAGTACCGTACCCACGGCTGTCCTGAGAAGACAATGATGCTGGATTACATGCTCCGATGTGCACTCCAGCAAACCAGATCTGCATCACCTCAGCAGCTTCTGACCTGGAAGGAATTCAAGGCACAAAGGAATCAGGAGCAGGCACCTGCTGGTGTCTTGTTCGACCCTGACTTCACGTCCGGCGGGCAGTTGCTTGGGCCTTGGAAAAGATGCGAGGGGTTAGACTGGCCGGTGGAGTTACAAGGAAAGGTGCAGAAGCTGTTGAGGGACATGCTGGAGCAAGATGACTGTGAGGTGTGGCTAACTGGGTGGGGTTATATAGAGGTTTATAAGCATCACCGGGCGTTCTTATCCGGAGGTGGATATGCCACATCAGCAGCTTATGGGCGCAGCCGTACTAGGGATGGCAGCTATGTCACTGTGGCCTATGTAGTGGGAGAAGAGTTGCGGCCACATGCCGCACAAGTGCGGTACTACCTGCGGCTGCACCTGCCAGCGGAAGTTGCTGGTGGGGAGGCCCTGGATCTGCGCATTGCCATTGCAGATTTTTTCCAATACAGGGAGCCTTATGAGGATCAAGACATCTGCGAGATGGTCTTGTTTGCGCAAGACCAGGGCAGCAGGGGCCTTACATTTAAGGACCTGGATTATCCTGTACTGCTCCAAAACATAGAGGCACCCTTGTTTGTTCACAGGTACAAAGATGGTGATGGCAGGCAGATGCTAGCATTCGCCCCTCTGCGTTTCAAAACGGGGGGCTCTAGAGTGCAGCTGCTTGAGAGTGTACAATGAGGGTGCTGCATGGCTTGGGTTCGACCTTGCCATTGTACAAGTATGGATGATGACCTTTCATATGGCTAGGTGTGAAGGTACTGCTAATTAGCATGTGGTGAGCTGAGATATGCTCAAATAGTCAGCATGCGGATACAGAGCTGAGAGAATGTTCTGCTGTTATGCTGTACATATGAACTGTGAGGTAGTGTCAGAAGCCGTGATGCTTTGTGGAGGCAAACCCTGATGTTGCATCATGTGTTGCAGCTGATTGGTTTTCATAAATTTGTGAGTTGAATCAACTCCCAGCAGCCAAGCATGTTTTCTACTGACAGGGAGCAGTGCATGGCATGCACGGTTTCTTGGGCATCTGCCCACTCCACTTTTGTTGAGGGGTGTTTGTCAAAGGCATGCATGCATTAGACCAATGGGTGCTCTTGGGTGGTGCTAGTGCAGTGGGCCGGCTTGTGAGACGTTCGCCGGCAGTAGTATCCGAGACATCTCCTTGTATGGTTGTTTTGGCGGGCGCCCGGGGCAATGGGTATGCGCTTGTAGCATGCCATAGTACAGATGTAGCATGCCATAGTACACTTTCATGCAGGAGGACTCAGCTGACTGGTCTGTCTTCCGCCAGTGTGTAGTCGTCAAAGGAATACGGCGTCTAATCCAAAGTCGTAGCCATATTTGCACTCACTCGGCTACTACTGCCAGGAGTGCATTTTCCATGTTGCATGCGCTGCCCACAATCACCCTGAGATGAGTCATAGTCACCGTGGCAGAAGCTGCTTACTAGCACATGAGTCTCATATCGGTACCAACCACTGGGTCAAAGCTTGTGAAGTCCGTGGCGGAGCACTCGGCACCCCACTTTCAAACATATCAGTATCAGTGCCAGCAAGCTAAGTTTGTCCAGTCCGGATTACACGTGTGCCGCAGGATTTGCCAATGTAAGTTTCACATACACTTGCTGGAGTCCATGGAACCAGCAGCCCTGGGCCCAACCAGTCGTGCCCCATACAATGCTGCACAAACCCAACCATGCAAGCGGCTAGCATGCCACTGCCAGCATCAGACTGTCAAGTCATACGACTGCATGAACTTGGTGTGTTTGGTCGTTTCGACCTAGCAGCCCTTTGTGGTTGCCGCACCTTAAATTTTTGTTTGTTTGTTTTGAACAAATAAACTGTCCCTGAGTTCCGGCACCACAGTACCATGGTGCCACAGACTGGTACGATTACGATTACAAAATGGCCTCACAAACTAAAGGGGGCGCCCGTACGAGCCAACCTAATGCTGCTCAATAAGTAAAAAATGCTGCTCAATAACATACTCTACTGGTCTATCGCGCGCTTTCCCCCATACAGAACATCACCACCACACAATCCGAATCCCATTCCACCCAATGCACCAACCCGCACCAGCAGCAACTTGCGGGTATTATGGTTAACCAACCCAAGAATGCCCATGAGTGCGGTCAGGCTGCTCAGATCAACTCCTCGCTTCAGCGGTCCATCTCATATATGCCACAGCTACGGCTGCTCCTCACAACACTCCCACCAACAGCAGTGCCTCTACTCCAAGTCCAAACTAACTGCAGCTTACTTGCAACGGAACCTCCTTCCCAAAAAGCTTCTATACATAAGACAGTCCTTCAAAACCAACTCTCAGCTTGACCGGTCGAGCTCTTTGATGCTAAATGAATAAACTCTCCCAACGCCACTAATTACCGCAGTGCCGGTGCACCCCACATAGCCCTCAGCAAGTCCCGTTTGCAGCTTCATTTGCAGCCCAGGCACATGCTCCTTCCTACAAGCTTCTATACATAAGAAAGCTCTTCAGGAAAAAAAACTCCCAGCTTCAGCGGTCAAGTTCTTAGATGCTGCATGCGCTAACCGTCCCAACAGCACTATCTGCAGCAATGCCAATGCGCAACACCTAGTCTTTAAAAAGTCCAAGTTGCAGCTTCTTTGCAGCCAAAAGCTCCTTGCTGAAAGCTTCTATACATAAAAAAGCTTTTCAAAACCCACTCCCAGGTTCAGCGGTCGAGTTCTAAGATGCTCCATGAGCAAACTCTCCCAACAGCACCAGCTGCAGCAGTGCCAATGCGCCCCACATAGCCCCTACCGATTCCAAAATGCAGCCTTTTTGCAGCCCAAGCTCCTTCCTAAAAGCTTCTATACATGAAAAAGCTCTTCAAAACCAGCTCCCAGGTTCAGTGATGGAGTTCTTAGATGCTGCATGAGCTAACCCTCCCAACAGCACTATCTGCAGCACTGCCAATGCACAACACCTAGCCTTTAAAAAAGCCCAAGTTGCAGCTTCTTTGCAGCCGAAGCTCCTTGCTGAAAGCTTCTATACATAAAAAAGCTTTTCAAATCTCACTCCCAGGTTCAGCGGTCGAGTTCTAAGATGCTCCATGAGCAAACTCTCCCAACAGCACTATCTGCAGCAGTGCCAATGCGCCCCATACAGCCCCTAACAAGTCCAAAATGCAGCTTCTTTGCAGCCCAAGCTCCTTCCTAAAAGCTTATATACATAAGAAAGCTCTTCATAACCAATCCCCAGCTTCAGCGGTCGACTTCGTTTATGCTGCATGAACAAACTCTCCTAGCAGCACCAGCTGCAGCAGTGCCAATTCGCCCCACACAGCCCCTAACAAGTCCAAAATGAAGCTTCTTTGCAGCCCAAGCTCCTTCCTAAAAGCTTATATACATAAGGAAGCTCTTCATAACCAATCCCCAGCTTCAGCGGTCGACTTCGTTTATGCTGCATGAACAAACTCTCCTAGCAGCACTAGCTGCAGCAGTGTCAATGCGTCCTACTTAGTCCTCGACAAGTCCAAATTGCAGCTTCTTTGCAGCCCAAGCTCCTTCCTACAAGCTTCCAAACATAAGGAAGCTCTTCAACATAAACTCTCAGCTTGAGCGGTCGAGCTATTTGATGCCAAAGAGACGACTTCTCCAAACAGCAATAGCTACAGCAGTGTCGATGTTCCCTAAATAGCCCTCTACAATACTGGATTGCAGCATCCTTGCGACCACATGGTCCTTCCTACATGCTTCTAAATATGAGGATCGTGTGCAAATTCACTCTCCAACTTGAGCGGTCCCGCTCCTTTATGACACAGAGACAATTTCCTCCAACCCACCAGCAGCAAGAGGAATTCTGCGAGGCTCGAACGCGCCAGTGTAGTCTGCATCTTCGTTTAACGACGCCTACGCCTTACGCTTGCAGCTGCCCTTTGCATAAAGGTCTGCTGCAGCTGATGTTTTCGCTGTCTATCGCTCGCCCAAGCCTCGGTCCGCAGCTCTACCGAGCGAGCAGGTCAGCCCCATAGCTCCCATCCAGCAAGGCTGAGTGAAGAGTGTGCTGTGGCAGTGGCTACACATGACTGAGTACTTGAAACGCGTGGTCACAGCCACATCAACTTGACAACAACGTAGTCTCATACGGACGGTCCAGGGAAGCACGCAAGGGCATCTGCTACATATCCTTTGACCCAACGCGTTGAACCGTTTTACAAGAGCCTCAAATAGACATGCTGTAGCGTAGATTTGACTGATGGCAAGCTCATGATTTTCGCTTCAGTGAACACAATTGGCCGTTCAGTGCCCACACGCGGATAGACCATGAGGACTTGCTGGTAAGGCAAAGCCAAAGTGACCATGCCCCAATCACCCTCCTTACAACTTGATGCGTCCGGAAATGCAAATTGAAGGAATTGTATCGCCGGAATCAGGGCCACATCTCCCGTTGGTCAATGACTCACTTCATCGTGGGGTGTGTCACTTGTAGGGCTTTGCACGGGGACCCAGAATTCAAGCATCAAGTGTCTGACAGTTTCGCCGAACTTGTCTTAGCCGGCCAGCCATAGTCTCAAGAGAAGGGTGTATCGTCCAAGCAGAAAGACTGTACACGTTTTACACAGCGCGGTTGCTGCAGGCAGCCTTTACGTGTTTGGCCGCAATATGAGGTGATCATGGCTGCGAGCAAAAGAGTTCGCTTCATCGGCTTCCTTTGTGGCGACGAGTCCATACCTGTATCCTGGGTGTACAATGGAAAGGATGCCAGCTCCGCTGCGTCTGATATAGAAGAACTGCTGCGAGATCACCTGTCTGCGGGCCCCGGCGATACTCTCCAGTTCAAGAGCACAAACGGCGCCCTGCTCAAACTGGTAGCCATCGCAGACCTTGTTCTCCAGGGGCTTGCATATGAGCATACTGAACTGGATGAGGAAACCGGTACTCTGAAGGTCAACCTGCTTGTGAAGAAGGCTAGGGCCCCTGCACAAAGGCGTGGTGAGTTACCCCGCAAATAGTGGTGCATTGGAGACCCAAAACAGCCAAAGGACATACGGCCGGTTTGATTAAGGATGAGGGTACAACTCAGCATGCGCTCTTGCTTCTCCTGCATTTCGCAAGGGTGTAATGCAGCCTGGATCAGCGGCTCAACATCGCTCCGTCTAACACTCGCTGCTGCCCTTTTACCTGCATCTGCGCTTTCCTTGTCGACCGCTGAAGGTAAACCGTTCTTTGCAGGCGGAAGCAGCACTAACACGGACCTGAGTTCAGGCACCAAGTTGAAGGACGCGCTGCCTACTGAGGTCCACAAGGACGCTTTGTCCCTGATCAGACAATTCTGGCCCAGAATCGTGGAAACCAAGCTGGTGAGCTGTCCCTGTTGGAGATCGCCTTGATTAGGTGTACGTAATCAAGCAGCTGAAGAGACTGCATGCCATAGCAGAGTCCAACCACTGATCTAAGTGCTTGCTTTAAGATCCAAGCAGCACATTATGCTAGGTCAAATACGAATGCACCAATGCCTGTGCAAGGGTGGCTGACCTTGCATGTAGTAAAAGCGTAACTTGCGCTGCATGATGAGGTCTGGTGAAATTTCATCTTTGTACACCATTGCTCGCCGATGCCTACCTGAGACCAAGTTCTGCTCTGCGACATGGAGCGATGTTGACCCCAAGAGCTTCAAATGCAGTGCAGCTTTCTGATGTCATGCCATGACATGGGGCCGCACATGTCTTTGTGCTGCGCTTTTGTGTGTTTGTTACTGGGGTTGATACTAACATGTAGGCTTCTGTGCCTGCCACAGGCGTATGTTGAGTCTGAGGGCACTCAGCAAGTGGACTTTAAGGACAGTGTGTACAAGGGCCAATTCGTCAAGCCATCTGATAAGGAACGGAGGTGGGAGGCTGTGGCAGAGGCCATCAGGTCCTTGCTGCTGGCCAAGTATGGAGACAGGCCCGGAGTGACAGCAGCCACCCTGAACAGGGACTTTAGCCAGTAAGTCAACATTCACCATCAAAAAGTGAGATTGGGTGCTAGATGCTCAGCTGACTTTCAAAACCCATGTGCAGCAACACCCAAGGAGCGCGGCAACATGTACCTCAAGCAAACAAGATAGTACCGCAGCAAGAAACATGATGGCATCATTACAATGCTGGCTAGGGCATTCTGTGGTTACCTGGATAACTGCTAATGTTTGCACATGTCACTGAGCCCAACCAAGACTTGGTTACTGACTCGGCACAAAGGGTTGCTGTTTGCCTCAAGTCCGTACTGTCTCTTGAGAGCGGTTGCTTTATGTTAAGGCCAGGCACCAGTGTACTGTACAAGCTAAACACATGCCACATCACCATATTCTAGCTGGGCAACTGTAGCTGTGTTTGGCATTGCTTGCAGGATCATTTCCAACATCTGTAACACGCCAATTACCAAGTACCATAAGGACAAAGCAGGCATTGCAGTGATACAGGCTGCCGACGAGAAGAGGGTGCAGGGCCTAGAAGCTGAGGCGGAGGCGTGGAATCAGAGGTTTGGGACCATTTATGGGAGACGTACAGAGGAGAAGCCGCCACTGCCGTCGGTAAGCCAAGGATAAGTGCGGGTTGCTCTAATAGGGTAAGATTAAGTTGCATCGCCAGTGGTTCGTATTGCCCAGTCTGCAGCTTGAATATAGCAACCTGATGACCACATGGCCAACATGGCTTGCATTCTGCTGATTGTGGGTGCTGCAGGTACATGAGGACTTCCACAGTGTTGCTCAGTCAAGTAGCTTCTGTGGCATGTGCGTGCACTCCTATGCATCCAGTCAGTCTTGGGTTGCAGTGAGCACACGTATCGTCCTTGCTACAGGAATCACCATGGGCTCATGACAGTATGGCCTAGTGGGGTTATGTCTTGTTTCTCATGACCATTGCTGTTATGTCCTTTGCCAATGCTGCTGCTGCTTCTCTGCTTTTGGCCTGTCTTGGTGCTGTTCGTTCTAATCTAAGCCTCTAGGCTGCAGGTCCATGCTTTCAAAAAATGTTCCTGGTTTGACCAGATGTGCCAGCATGTGATAAGCACCTGTGGGCTCTAGCATCTCTGGTCGTCTCTGCCTGCAGTCGTACGGCCTATTGACCAGCATTCCTTGACAGTGGAGTATTGCATTCTCCTCTCTGGTGGTGCATTCAGTAACAATTATTGCTTTTACCCCCCTTGCTGCTGTTATCACTAAATATGCAGCTACTGGCGACACAACTGCGCAATGCCTTGGACGGGCAGGGCAATGGCAGGCAGCATCTGGTGAAGGTCGAGAAAACTAAGGTAAGGATAGACGGGTGGAGCTAATGGTTGCTGTGAGTTCTGCGTGAAGGAACCTTATGCAAGGGTCCCTGCATGGACAGTGTGGATGGTCATGAAGGGACTTCCCTTTTTATGCTCACATCTGTGGCTGGATCTGTGGTAAGAGCATTATTGCAGAGACATGTCCTTTCTATACAGGTACACTTAATCCAAAGACAACGGGATTGACAAGGGCATTGGCTTGCGGCAATAGATTCTCAAAGGATATGTCACGAAGGTATATTGACAATATATACACAATGGACACTGCATGCCTGCAATCTATACATGTGTCTTTGGTCTCTGTCACAGTTGCAACATGTGCTGCCTACTGGCAATGGGAGGGGTTCCTAAGATTAGTTCGACAATGTCTTGGTGGTGCATGCAGGCCAAGCCAGCAGCTGCTCCGCCAACTTCCAATCAACAGCAGCAGCAGGGGATGGAGACAGGGGAGGCCGAGGGTGGGGTGGTTTAGAAGAAGATGGTGGCATGTTACTGTTTAATCCTGACCACCAGCAGCAGCAGCAGGAGCAGGAGTCAGACCCTGATGGTTTTACCCCAGACCAGCCACCACCCAGACAAAAGAAGCGGCGTCAGGAAACTGCTTCAGGCGGCAGTGCAACTGCCATGCAGCCCCCAGCTGCAGCAGAGAACGAGCAGCCACAGGAACGGCGAGCAGCGAGGTTAGCAGGCAAGGCAAGTGCCAAAGCAGCAGCAAAAGCCAGTGCTGCTGCTGCTGCTGCCGCCAACCGCAGTGGCAAGAAGACGCCCCCGAAGGAACTGAACCCTAGGGCGCAGGCAGCACTTGCAGAGCTCAGGCGGCAGATGGCAGAGATACAGGAGGGTGGAGCATCTCCTGGGATGATTGACCTGCTGCTAGCCAACAAGCCGGTAAGCCCTGAAGTTGCTTCATGTAGTAACATTTGTGGGACACTGATTCATGGGGGTTTTGGCTGTACTTCTGAGATCCTGGTATTGCTGAGCATCGGCAATGAACAGTTAAGCTGTCACTTACCAGTCTTGGCCTCCGTCCACCATATGCCTAACATGGTTTGTCAAACATCTACTTCTTGCACGTTTCTAAGTACCTTTTGGCTGCTACTGGGAACCATGCAACACCAGTGGGAATACCCACTTTGGTACTGCATATGGCTTACACTACCTGTCAGTGTTGCTTTTAGAGAAGTACATGGAGACAGGTTCCACCTGCATAGGACATATCTTAATTTGTAGTTTGCAAAGCATATCTGGGGAGGTGCTGGTGTCCTTGTCTGCATATGCTACAGCTGACCTGGGCCCCCTTTTGTCACAAGCCTTGCTGGTGCATATAGCATACTGAAGGCAACGTGCCTTGTACATGGTACCTTTTCCGGCATTGCATGGATCGGATCTACACGCATTCAGTAGGATTTCAGCAGTGTTCCTGCCATGCAACGGTAGACTGAATACTGAATGGCTTTGCATGTGTTTCTGCACCCTCCTGCATGCAGGGGCTGATGGAGGCAGTCAAAAACCCGGAGTCAGCCAGCTTCCAGCAGCTGCGTGAGGGGGTGGATGGCAAAAAGCTTCCCCAAGCCGAGACAGCTGAGCAAAGGGCAAGGCGGCTTAAGGGGGATCGGGAAGCAGATGCAAAGGCGGCGAAGAATAAGAGGAACAAAGCAGCAGGGGGAGCTGGGGGAAAGGAGGCAGATGCAGCAGCGGGGGGCAGGGGGGGTGGTGGTCGTGGCAGGGGGGGTGGCAGGGATGGTGGTGGTCGTAAGCGGAAGGCTGAGGAGGTAGAGGAGGGGTCAAGCAGTACAAGTGAGGAGGAGGAGGAGGAGGTACCGAGCAGCAGTGGTAGCGGTGGTGATGAGTAGCATGCACTCATATTTACTGGCATAAGGAAAGATGTATCTAGCAGCAGTGGTAGCTGATGTTGTGTCTAGGGTGAATGTACAGTTCATGTCCATCGCTGTCAAATCTGTCCAGAATGTGTCCATGTGAGTGTCCAGTTTGTGTCCATGTAAGTGTCCAGTTTGTGTCCAAGTAAGTGTCCAGTTTGTGTCCAAGTAAGTGTCCAGTTGGTGTCCAAGTAAGTGTCCAAAAGTGTCCAACAGACTGTCAAGGGGATGTCCAAATAGAGTCCAAAAGGATGTCCAGATAGAGTCCACTGGACATGATGTCAAGTGTCCATTCCATCCCATTGGACAGTCCATATGTATTCCAGATCTGTCCATAATTCCTGGACATTTTTTGGACGCCATATTGACAGCCTGTTCTTCATAGTAATTACCGACTTGGCATTGTGTACGTCTGAGGCGGGGGCAGCAGCAGCACATGAATTAGCTTGTGCTCAGGTCTTGCCAATCTTGAGGGCCGCAAGCAGCAGCGGTTCCCATGTGGCTGTGGTGCGCGAAGGTATTAAAGCTCTTCATGCAGCTGCCATCAGTGGAGAGACAGCACCTAGCGGGACGCTGCAGCAGGTGCAGGAGGCCCTGCAGGCCCTATGGGTCCCGCCGCAGCCCAGCAGCAAGCGGCACAAGCCAGTAGCAGCTGCTGCTAATGCAGAAGAGATGCAGGTGGACAGCATTCCCTGTGAGCACTGCCAGATATCAGAGTCTGACAGTGATCCAATGCTTGTGTGTGACTGGTGCGGGTCTGCATCTGCTCACCTCAGATGCATGGGCCTCTCTAGTGTGCCAGCAGATGTTTGGCTGTGCTCAGCTTGCACAAAAGAGGGGCACATGCAGTCTGCTCAGGAGGCAGCAGATTTGGATGGTCGCTGGGTGCTTGGGAGCTTCAACGGGGTCGCTGAGCCATTTTGGGGCCAGGTAACCTCCACGGGGTGTTATGGGCTGCTTGATCTGCGGTACAGTGACGGGGAGTTATATTCTGGTGTCAGGGCAGCTCACCTGCATGGCAGGGAGGAATTGGTGTGGCACACAGGGTTGGAGTTGCAGCCAAAAGGGTGTGTAGTGCCGGCTGCGGTCCTCGCCAAATTCAGAAAGATGGGGTGGCTAGCTTGAATGCGTTACATTTTGGAGGTGCTAAGCTGAGTATGCGTGGACAACAAAGTCTCTATGGTTAGAGCTTGCACAGTTGCGCAATGGCTATAGTATTACCGCATGAGTGGTGGCATCGCACAGTGCGCAGAGTTTTCATGGTTGTGTTGGGAGCTGTTTGGTCACTATTTGCTCACCTAGATTGCCAGCTTATATTTGAGTGGGGGGTGCAAATTCCACTCCCCCCAAAGGTTTTTTGTGTGCCGCGATACAGTCGTGTTTCGAGTTTGTGAAACACCCTTTTTTATCCAGGACATGTATCCAGTCTCATTCCGTGAAGCGGCACTACGTGTGTACCAGTACCGCTTGAGTAAATATTTGTGCCCGACCAAGCAGGCTAGCTTGATGGGTGTAAACCGGAATAGCCAGGCGAAGGCGTTACCTCCAAAGTGCCTGATCCCCCAGAGGGGGAAGTTCCCCCTCTGGGGCATCGGGCACTTCCACAAAACCACCCGATCCTCACCCATCACAAATATGGACAACAACCAGCTGTAAAAAGGGTGTTTCACAAACTCGTAACACGACTGTAACGGAGCCTAAGGCGATGCACCCGGTAACAAAACCTGTGCACATATGTCTGTCAAGCACGCATGTCTGTCCGGTCTGACTTGTCAATTTCCGCCAATGCCTTAGTAATCTTCCAGCCTGGGCACCCACCAGAATGGGTGCGGGTGCGCAATACCCTAATGCGCACACAACATGGAAATGGACGATCGACAGCTGATTTGGGGGTGGATTTGGGTGGTGCCCCAGGGAGGTTTCAAGCTACACTTCAATCCGAGCATGCCTCACGTTCACGACCATATGCAAACATGTGTCGCTTAGTAGAGGTGTTCCCTACGTGTGCCCAACGAGCAAATGCAAATACCTAAACTGGTTCCATGCGCCAGGACTAGTAGACTGCTCTACGTCTACTGGCCATGATTAACTGTTCCAATTACTACTCGCTTTAAGAAGCTCTGTTGCAACTGGCAATAGTATTAAAAGGCACGGAAGTGCAGGAAATAGTCGCACAACCGGGCCATGCCGTGTGCATTCCTTTCCCAAAAGTTACGGCTACAAGCCTCAATCCAACCACCATGGACACACAGCTCGATGATATTGAGGCCCTTATATTCGGCGAAGCGCAGCTTCTCGATCTGCAGGGTGAAGCCCCACAGCTTGAGCATGCAGACGCCCAGCGTGGACGAGGACCTACACGGCTCCAGAAAGCAAGCCTTGGGCGCGTTCCGAACGAACGTTCAAGTCGTACAAGCCTGCCCCGTAGACGAGCAGCGCAATCGAGCAGGTTGCCACAGCAGGCAGGCTGCCATCAGCAGCAGCAGCAGCAGCAGCAAGATGCACTTGATAGAGAGCATTTGCAGCAGCAATCACAATCAGCCGAGCTCCAAGGTCCCAACATGCTTGAACAGCTGCCAGAACCTAGTAATGATCCAGAACATTACAGCTGGCAGCACCAGCAGCAGCAGCAGGAGCTTGAGGACGAGATCCTCGCTGCAGAGATTGCCCTTGCTGCAGAGGCACTGGGAGGTCAGCCTCACACTCAGCACACAGGAGGCGCTAGCAGTCACGTCCAAAAGCAGCAACGGTTACAGACTTCTTACAGAGAAAAACGGCCCCCTACTTTTGCAGCGTACGTTGCTAGGTATGCTGTGCCACCTCCAAACAGCATGTGCAGCTGTTGTGGGGCTGAGAGTAGCCATCTGGCAGTCACCAGATGCCTGGATTGCTCGGTAACCTTACAGTACCTTGAAACTTCAGCTGCAATTATGGACACACATGCTGATAGGCCCATTCCTGCAGGGTTGCCAAACGCTCCTTTGCTATGACTGTGATGTCAAGCAGCATACCTATGCGCACTTTCACAGAAGGCAAACCTGGGGTCATGGCTTCTATGAGAGTCTGCCTCCTACCACCTTTATCACAGCAGCCGGTGCTCGCGAGCAGAGGTGTAAGTTGCAATCAATACCGCATGCCAGCTTGTTAACACGTGTTCGTCTCTTGCTAACGAGTTGATCTCCTCATTGTGCTGCCAGGCCTGTACTTCCCAGTTCCTTTGATGCCTGGCACGATATGTAGCTGCTGCAAGGGCACTTCATGGGCTTCTCTGCCCAGTGCTTATAAGCCACTTAAGCATGTCCTTCATGGTAGGTAGTCCTGGCCTGGGCCTGCATGCTGTTTTATACCTATGCAGGCTACTTAATGGGAAGTGTCTGTAGCTTGTGAGCCTTGTAAGCCATTCTGTTGAGAGTACAAGATTCTATTGCTTAATCTACTGGCACCGTTTCATTCATGTGCACACTTGACATTGTTTGCGTCCACATCTGCAGGGCAGCTTGACTTCTTCAAGGCAGGATATGGCTGCGTCGGCTGTGGACACGTGATGTGGCAGGGCATTGAGGAGTTTGTTAGCATTGGACTGTGGCCCACATCAGTAACAAAGGTTAGGTTGAGTCTATCTTAAGCTAATGCTAAGCAATCCTTCTCCCAGCCTCTTACAGCTGCCATGGCATTCTATCTCAGATCTGCCGAGTCATAGATGAGCGGCTGCTTCTCCAATACCAAGCACTGACAGCCAAGGCTCCAAGGGTCAGCAGGGGTGCCTTCCTGACCACGGTGGCTGCTGGTGACCTGCAGTATGGTGGGAAGGTAAGCATGTCCCGCATCCAATGGTAGGCCATGGTACACAATTGATCCATTGATTTAACCTCTATGGTGCAGGGGGGGAGCATTGATGGTGCGTCTTTCCAGAAGGCCTACAATGAGTTCAGGCTTGCGCGCATGGCGAGATTGCAACAGGCAATGGACATAAGAAGCCTTGATTGCCTTGCGTGTGGGGATTCTCCTCATGCTGTCCACATTGATGGGAACCACAAGCTGTTTGTGTGGGACAGGAAACAGGGACAAGGCCTCAGCCAGCCCACAACCCGTGGAGAGCTCTTCTATGCTGATGAAGATGTGCAGCGTGTCGTGGAGTTTGTGGACATTGCTACAGGCTCCTCAGGGCAGGTATGCTCCATGTGGCTTGTTGCCAACTCAGTGCAATTCAAGTGGCATGCAAAGGGTCTGCATTTAGCAGCGCTTACTTTGTCATCTCTGTAGGTTGATGCCAGATGCGGCGGCTTGTGGAGAGCAGCTACAAGTGCTGGTGCAGCTGTCAAAGGGGGCAGCAAACTGTGCACTGGGAGGGTCTTTGGTGAGAACAGCTTGAGTTCCTTCAGCAGAAGATGCATTGTGGAGGGCTGCTGCTTGTAGGTGTAGGGGTTTATGTGCTGAGATCACCTCTTGGTTTGTGCAGGTGTTTGCAGGCACGTTATCCCACAGGCTGCGGTGAACATGATCCGAACTGGCGAGAAGTACGCCTATGCAGCTTTCCTTTGTGGAAAGAAGTTCTACCGTGCTGGCGTCAAGTTCATCTACCAGGACATAGGCTGCAAGCACAGCACATGGCTCCCCAATGCAGCAAGCAAAGTGGCTAGTTGCACTGCAGAGCATCCTGGGGCTGGGCTAGCAAAGGAGGTCTTTGGACAACCCTGCACTGCCCAGCATGTCTTGGCTGAAGTACATGGGCGAGGACATTCCCTCTGGTGTCAGGTAACTGCTGCTGCCTAAGGCCAGTTCTGTTCTAGCTGTACGACTCTCCATCATTCCGAATGATTCAGTCCATTAATCGATTAAGCAATAAATCAGTGGATCAATTCATTAATGCATGGTGAGTGTTTACAGTGCATGTTCAATGCTTGTCCTGTCCGCTACTGTGCTGCAGATACTGTATAGTGGGCTGTATCGAGATGGCAGTGCTTACGGTGTCGGCGAACAGGCTGAGCTGTATTTCAGTCATGAGTCCGCCCGTGCTCAGATGGTGAAGACCATGGCACTGGAGCAGAGTGAGGACACCCTAACCCACAGTGGTGAAGACTGGGCAGAGACCAAGCGGCAGGGGATGGCTGCCTATCTAGCCAAAAGGTACCAATAACGAAAAATAAGTCACCATGTCACATTTGCACTCTCATATGGATCTAGTACGTACCCACCATACACATATTGTTCATGCACACCTAAGCGTACCTTCTGTATACAACTCTTCTTACTATGTCAAACTATATTGTTGCCCAATTGGGCAGCAGTGTGGTCACAGAATGCTCAGTCTTTTTGTAGCCTAACCTGGGGTCTCTGTGCCCTGTCACGTAGTACTTTTCGTCTTAGAGATGGACCATGTCTGTGTGCCCTGTAGGCATGCTGATGTGACCAAGAAGCTGCAGCAGACTGAGCTGCAACTAGATGACAAGGCTGGTGCAATCTTTCCACGGGACAACCTCGTAGTCTCTGATGCGACATTCCATAGGATGCTTTCAGAGCTCAAGCAACTAGCAGCAGGTGTGCTGCTATTTTTCCTTGGGTTTGTAGCAGAATGCTCTCATAGTGCATTCTCGCATGAAAGTTGCATGCTTCAAGCTCACAGCCAATCCCAGGCTGAATTTTATTCATGGATACATTTCATAAGCTTTTGTAAGCATGCTTGCCCTTCTCCATTCATGTCCTAACCGTACTGGACTACCAGGTGCCAACGTAGCTGCCCCTCTGCTGTACCTGTTATAAGTAGAGGCACTGCCTACATGTGCTTGAGCCGTGCTCTATTGTGCTTTTCAAGCAGGGCATTGCTAACCGCATGTTTCATGTTGTGCATGTTGCAGCTGAGATGAACCGGTGTGCCAGTGGCCATGACGACATGATCATTACCTACATCACTACTAAGCTGGAGTTGGACCAAGCCCAGCGGCTGCAGATGTTTGTTGGTGTGAATGCTGAGGAGCAGAAGCGGAACCAGCAGGAGGCGCTCATATGTGCCCCTGTCAACAAGCAACTAGCTGAGGTGCACACAACTGCCAAGGACCTGGTATCCAGCATCCCCAAGCTTCAGGAGAGGTGAGGTGACTTGGGAAAAAGGTTTCCGAATTGCACATTGATAGCAGGGGCATTGTGGAACCCCAGCTGTCGATCCTCAGTTATTTGCTTAGCAGTTGTACTGTCACTTCTGACTCCACTCACACTTGGCCTGGCATTGGATTAAACTGCTCCTGTAAAGGCTCAGCCTTCTGCTCATATCAAGAAGAGTGCTGTGGTCACCGTTCAGGCAATTGTTTGTTTTGGTCAGTAGATATCAGTGCTTCAGGGCAAGCACACCCTCTTTTTGCCAGGGATTAATCTGCTGCAATTGTGGGGCCTGATCCTGCTGTGATCCAGGCTGCAGCAAATTGCGAGCAAGCTGAGGGCACAGGGGTTGCCCCTTCCTGATCAGGGTGGCGCACTTCAGGACGGCATGGCTGAGGTAGTGGAGCAACGGCTGCAGCACTATGAAAGGGTCATAGAAGCAGAGGTGGCCCACATCTATGGCCTTTACTGTCAAGTACAACGGACAGCAGGTGAGCACAGGGGCGTTTCCAACTGTCGGGATAGCTGTCAGGCAATGTGCTCATACACAACGGACTGTAGCTGGTTGGGACCCTTACCAAGGCAAAGCCCCATATTCTTTGCTCTCTTGAGCTTCACTTGGGTGCTGGGCAGACTTGCAATTTGGGGCTACTAGGGCGGTCTCCTGTGAACTTTGTAAATAAATCATCTACGTGAGATTCACACCCTTCCATTGGATGTGCTTGACATGCGAGGCAACCGCACAATAGAGGTTGGGTTCCTTCAACATGTCCTCATGGCATCTATATCGTCTGCTTGGTGACTTCAAGCCATGTTTACAATTTCATAGATATCCCAGCACGTAGTTGTAGCAGTTTGCACTGCAGTCGGCTTACTGTGCACCACAATCGGTATGTCTTTTTCTTTGCAGAAGGTGCCAAGCAGAAGACACGCACATCTGGCCAAGCCAGGACCGCTCTCAAGCGGCTCAAGGGTGTCATAAAGGAATACAATGACCTCCTGCCTGCCTCGACCAGCACTCCTCCAAGAGCCCCAGCAGATCCTGCAGCCATTGAGCAAGCTGCTTTCCCACCAAAGCCGTCGGCTTCAGCAGGCGGTCTAGGTGGAGTTGATCCCGTCTTTCAGACAGACATGCCTTTCCCCTGGCTGGATCGAGCAGCAGGTAAGCAGTAGAAGGCGTGCATACCGGTGCTGGTATCTGGTGCGCATAGATTGTGGGTTGGGACTTGCCATTCACTTCAAAAGCTAGGATTGCCAGCAATGCTGGCCATATCAACAGAAAAGCAGTTGCCATTGCAACTGTACGCATTAGAGGTGGCTTTGCTTTTTCTTAGCCTGTGTCTTATGCTGCTTTGTGTGTGTAGTGTACTGGAAGTACCAAGCAAGGACCACCAGAAAATGTATGTCTTCCTTTGGTGCTGGGTACCTTTGGTGCTGGGTACCTTTGGTACTATATTACAATGTGTTACAAATAGTACATTGGAGACTCGTGTTTATCAGTCATCTCATGCATGTTGTACCTTTTTGTGCAACACAGGTGCGCTGTATCCCACCCTCCAAACTGTGGGTGTGCGGCATGCCATACGTCTCTGCGAGCTGTTCTGCAAGCGTAATAGGCTTCAAGAGGAGCTCAACTTGCTGTCAAGCGAGATGCAGACGTATATGCAGCGCATAGAGCAGCATATTGCCACCATCACTGCAAGGCGGCATGCGCTGGTTGAGGAGCAGCCTTTCCCAGCTCCCTCTGCTCAGGAAGAGTTGCCGTATGGGGGATACACACTTGTCAATGTCCGCTCACAGCAACAGCAGCAGCAGCAGCCCTTGCAACTTGACCACAGCGTAACAGAGGGTTTTCAAGCCCTTCTGCTGGAGGCTGAGCGCTACTACCTTGACCTCAAGGAGAAGGGAAGGGTGCATCTTGGTGAGTTTCTAGACGCAGCTGTTGGGGGACAGCACAATGCTAGGGGTGACGGCAATGGTGGTGTTGCTGCTCCTGGGGGTGGCGGCGGTGGGGGTGGTGCTGCTGCTGCTGCCGGCGGTGGCCTTAGGGATGCTGCTGCTGCTGCGGGCGGTGGCGTTAGAGATGCTCCTGCTGCTGCGGGTGGTGGGATCGGTGCTGTCGGTGGCGGCGGTGCTGCTAGGGGTGGTGGGATTGGTGCTGTCAGTGGCGGCGGCGGCAGTGCTGCTAGGGGTGGTGGGATTGGTGCTGTCGGTGGCGGCGGCGGCGGTGCTGCTAGGGGTGGTGGGATTGGTGCTGTCGGTGGCGGCGGCGGCGGTGCTGCTAGGGGTGGTGGGATTGGTGCTGTCGGTGGCGGCGGCGGCGGTGCTGCTAGGGGTGGTGGGATTGGTGCTGTCGGTGGCGGCGGCGGCGGTGCTGCTAGGGGTGGTGGGATTGGTGCTGTCGGTGGCGGCGGCGGCAGTGCTGCTAGGGGTGGTGGCGGTGCTGGTGCTGCGGCTGATGGAGGTGGTGATGCTAGGGGTAGCGGTGGCAGCAGTAATGCTGCTGCTGGAGGTGGCAGCTGTTGCGGTCGTGCTGGTGCTATGGGTGGAAGCGGTGGTGCTACTGGTATGGGTGGTTGCAGTGGAGCTGGTGTTAGGGGCAACGGCAGTGGTGCTGCTGCTGGCGCCGAGGTAGATGGTGTTAATGTGGGGCGTGGTAGGGATGGCAATGGTGGAACTGCTGCTGAGCGTGCTGTAGCAGCTGGAAGTAGTGCTGCTGCTGCTGAGCGTGGCCCCGCTGGAGGTAATGCTAGGGGCAGCGGCGGGGGTCATGATGCTATGGGGGGTGGGGACTGCGGCGCAACTTCTGATGCGGCTGTCACAGCTGCTGGTGTTGGTAGTGTAGCAGAGAGGCCCAGGTCTAGATGCCAAGCTCCTTCAAGGAAGAAAAGTAGAAAAGGCAAGAGTAGTGAGGAGCGGGCAGCAGAAGCGGCAGCTTGGCAAGCCTTAGCCCTAGGTGCAGCACGTGCGGGGATGTCTTGAGCACCGTACATCTTTACTGTGTATGTTGGGAAAGGTTATTGTCATGCTAAGGTTCGCTGTGCGTATGCTGTTGCAATAACTATGTAACCCATGAGATCCATAGATTGGGGGTCTGGCAGGACTAGGAGGCTAGTAGGTGAAATACATAGACTATCACCTTGGTTTGCTCAGCTTAGAATGTCTGCATGCATGCTGGCTCATGCTGTGCGTGCCATCCTACTGTAATTGTGACATTCAATGGTGAGGGTGTTTACAGGTAGGGTGATACAAGTAGTGGCCTTGTTGCCTCCAAGCAAGAATGTATGCAGCTGCGCTCAGGCTAAGTGAAATCCGGATGTATGTATATCATGCTACTGTGCACGCTCAGTCTGAGTTACACTAAAAAACATGATATGACGGGAAGATGCTGGAGCTAGCCCGGATACATTTATGCCCCTGAATATTGGATCCGCATTGGATGTCAGCTGAGTATCTACGTTGCATGCATGCTTTGTGGGTCACTTGAGCCCGCCTGCAAACGTTGGATGACTCATTCTGCCGCGTTAGGCTACTCTACTGCCGGCTCCGGCTGCTAGAGTACTCGGCAAGTGCCGGCCGTGACCATAGGTGTGAGCAATAAGTTAAACTGGCCGCCAGTTCGGGCAAAGACAGCGGCTGCAAGGCTGAATGAACCGGCGACTGCTGTGCATTGCTGCAAAGCGGCTTTTGCTTAGGCTGCACCTGCCTGCGTACATGCAATGCTGAGTTACGGCGCTGCAACGTTTAATTCATCAATTAAACCGGGCGGGTGCAATTTGTGCTTCAGTCAATCGTGATGTAAAGTCAGCCTCAGACTGGCCGCATCCATGACATGATTTTTTGCAATACCCCATTCACATCATCTTAGAAGCATCAAACATGGGATAGATCCCCAGGCTGTCAGTTGCTTCACCCAACCCGTATGTAAGTAACAGAGGACCCACTCACCACATTGACTAACTATGGGGATGAGCTCATACTGAACAATAGTCCGGGGCCGCTTCACACTCATATTGTGTCCCGTATTAATGCATTCCAAGATATGCCATAGCAAAAAGTGACATACGGGCCCCCCACCTCAAGCTGTCCCAAAAACAGCAAGGCAGCAAGGGCAATACACGACCAGCCAGTGGTTGACCAGTCACAAAGCATGCTGCTGGTCGGGGCGCTTGCACTTATGCGTACGTAATCGGTTTCGGTATTGAGAACCGTCGTCTAGCAGCCTTGGTTCTCTAGCGGTCTGGACTCCTAGTTGTCTCGATTATGCTCTCCAGATACTCACAGACTGGATCATGGAGTTCTAGTGCCCCGGGCGCTGCACGACCCGAAAGCTGTGCAGTGATCCATCTCATACATAGTGTGCCCTATATAGGGCTGAGTAGTAAACGAAGCATGCCATGCTATAATGGACCAAGACCTCCGGTCTGCTTAGACCCTGCTACTGCAAGGAAAACTGATCTAAGCCGACTGCCTTACTTTAGGGCAGCTGCTACATATGTGTGACCGAACTTTCTGAACATAGTTCAAGAGATCTGCAACAGATTAACAATCAGCTGTATGATCTCATACGGCCTGCAACATCTAGACTGACCTGCAACACGGAACTAGCAACTACTACCTGCCAATCATGTAGGTACCGCACGCGTGCTGAAGGGTTTGCCAACTGAATGTAAGTTTTGTACAATATATAGACTACCCCATGCAAGAGACGTCCGAGCAGGCTTCATCCTTAAAAACAGATCAAACTCAGCAGCTTGTAAGGACCCCACTCAACTCACATTACCCTTTACTGCCACGTGCTTAATGCATTCAATTACTAGTGCCACCTGCTCCAATGTCAAAGCCATCTTCTTGTCGTATATCTCTGGGTCCTGCATTGCTATTTTTACCCCATAGAGGGTGGTGAGCTGCTGTTCTTCAAACTTCGCCTCCATGACAGCAGGGAGGTCTACCATGCCTGGCACTCCGCTGCCTATCAGCTCCCGCATAGCGCCAACCACCGCCTTCGCCTCTATGCTAAAATCCGCTGGCACTGTTGCACATGCTGCCGCCGCCTCCTGCCTGTAGCTTGGGTTAGATGGGCCAGCGCTTGGTGCTGGCGCTTGGGCTGTGGTCCTGGACTCCTGCGACGCAAGCAACACAGAGAGAGCAAGTGAGTGCCAGCCCCTGAGCAGTACACATGTTGTGCATTCCTTAAACAACCACGCAGTATGCATATCCAATCTGTAAGGGAGTTCACACAGCGGCCCATGACAGACCCATAAACAGAATGCCATACTGGAGCACTCACTGCCCCAAACACATGTCTTTAGCAATTTGCTGACTGCTCGGGGTGCATTCTTTCATGATGATTTTGCTGCACTTCAAGCTGCTTCCTCTGGCCCTAAAGCAACAAGAAGCATATGTAAGCATTCATTGCATTAGCGCATATGGTCCATCTAAGGGCTTACCCGGTGTTTAAGCAGTTGCTCCTTGATCTCTATGTTGGAGGCCATCACTCCATAATCCATGATGGACTTGCTCGCAGTCATGGTGGCAGCAACTCCTCCAGTTGCGTGCTTGTATACCACCAGCTTGACACCTATAGCAGTACAATGGTTGCAATCATGCTGCTGCTGCTGCTGCTGCTGATGGCAGCCTGCCTGCTGTGGCAACCTGCTCGATTGCGCTGCTCGTCTACGGGGCAGGCTTGTACGACTTGAACGTTCGTTCGGAACGCGCCCAAGGCTTGCTTTCTGGAGCCGTGTAGGTCCTCGTCCACGCTGGGCGTCTGCATGCTCAAGCTGTGGGGCTTCACCCTGCAGATCGAGAAGCTGCGCTTCGCCGAATATAAGGGCCTCAATATCATCGAGCTGTGTGTCCATGGTGGTTGGATTGAGGCTTGTAGCCGTAACTTTTGGGAAAGGAATGCACACGGCATGGCCCGGTTGTGCGACTATTTCCTGCACTTCCGTGCCTTTTAATACTATTGCCAGTTGCAACAGAGCTTCTTAAAGCGAGTAGTAATTGGAACAGTTAATCATGGCCAGTAGACGTAGAGCAGTCTACTAGTCCTGGCGCATGGAACCAGTTTAGGTATTTGCATTTGCTCGTTGGGCACACGTAGGGAACACCTCTACTAAGCGACACATGTTTGCATATGGTCGTGAACGTGAGGCATGCTCGGATTGAAGTGTAGCTTGAAACCTCCCTGGGGCACCACCCAAATCCACCCCCAAATCAGCTGTCGATCGTCCATTTCCATGTTGTGTGCGCATTAGGGTATTGCGCACCCATTCTGGTGAGTGCCCAGGCTGCCAATCTTCTCCATTGCTTCCGGAACCTATGCCGCAACCCACTTAAGGAGGCCCGCTGGTACTCTTTGAAGCAAGGACTTAAGCATGGCTCACGACGTCGCTTACGAGATTGTGAAAATGGCAAAGGTGTTCGAGGCAGCTGACAAGTCCCATGCTCTGGAATCCCGCAGATGGAAGATCACAATTGGCTGGGAATATGTTACAAGCTCCGTCCAATTCTGCCATGATGGCGCCGGCACAACAATCATGCGCATGCCAGGCCGCAAGCCGCTGTCTGTTGCCACATCCGAGCTTCGAACCGTGCTACCCCAGCTCCTCGTGGATGGCTTTACCTGCTACTGGGACGGCCTGAACCCGGCGAATCAGAAAAACAGCTGGCGCGTCAAGTTGTACGACGGCAAGAAGCACGCCAGTGGTCGCTGGTCCTTCCCGACAGATCAGCTCGTCACAAGTAGGGTGGTGGAGGGCGATACCTCACTTGTCATACTGCGCATCGCGCTGCGGGACGCTGTGAGGGGCTGTTTGTGCTTGGCTGAGAAGGTCAGGGTGGATGTTGCGGAGTAGCGTGCATCCGTGGGGCCCGCGCGGGGCCCACGGAGTAGGGTGTGAAATCAAGGCCAGAAGTCATGTCCCCATATTCTGCGCGCCCAAGACCAAATACTGGATTTGTTACCACAACACCCCAAGCAACGGGCATGCTACGGGCCCCACTGAGTCAGGTGCTATTGCACACGGTTGTAGGACTTGAGTGGTCACAGGGCTCCGGAGGTGTCACCAAAAGTTTCAGTGGTGCCCAGACTTGGCAGGTTTGTGTGGGGGGTCCCAAGGAGCATGTTGGTGCACCGATGGGGGCGAGCAGTTTGGATCTGAAACTTGCAAGGTGTCTAATCAACCACACGGGTTGCTCTGATTTGCTCTTGTCACACCTACTTAGCAGCTGACCCTGACGGGGGCGAAGTGGAGCCCCTTGTGGTTTCCTCAAGGTCCCAAGGTGCAAGCTAACCGCCACTCGGGTTGCTCTGATTATTAGAAGGGGCTCCACTTGGCATGTTTTACTTAGCAGCAGACCTTGACGGGGGCGAAGTGGAGCCCCTTGTGATTTCCTCAAGGTCCCAAGGTGCACGCTAACCGCCACTCGGGTTGCTCTGATTATTAGAAGGGGCTCCACTTGGCATGTTTTACTTAGCAGCAGACCTGAAAGACCTGAAAGCAGACCTGAAAGCAGACCTGAAAGCAGACCTGAAAGCAGACCTGAAAGCAGACCTGAAAGCAGCATTTGCAGCTCTTGGCTGTACCATACCAGGTACCTGGATGGCCCGTGCAAGCACAGCATGGCGCTTCACATGCGGGTTTAATCTTCAGTGTCCTTGCAGGAAGATCCTCCCTCTGCAACACATACATTCCTGACTTGTATGATGACATCAAGAAGCAGGTGGATGCCAAGATTGCAGCAGCAGCAGGGGCTAGTGGTTGCATTGGGGCCATTGCCACAGATGGCTGGAGAAAGAAGGCAGCTGAGCAGGGTGTGTCCCTGATCAATGTCTGCCTGCTGCTGCCTGATGGAGGAGCTCACTTCATGAAGGTACATAACTTTGCTGCAGTGCTTTGGAATCTCCTTTGCACCTGCCAGTGATGCTCCAGCAGGTCTTCTTACTAGCATTTCTCCTTCAGGTGGTGACAGCTGCTGGTGTGACCAAAAATGGCGAGTGGATTGCAGAGCTGCATGAGGACCTGGCTGATGAGCTGACCAGCTGGCAGAAGGAGAAGTTACTCGGCTTTCTGATGGACAACACCGAGGCCAACCGGAAAGCAATGAGGCTCATGGGGGAATCCTTCCCACAGTGGCTGCTGCTGGGCTGCCAGTCACATGCTGGCAGCCTGCTGCTCAAGGACTTTGCCAGCCCAGCCAAGTGCCCATAGGCTGTAAGACCTTCAGCACCACCAACACCATCATCACTAACGCCATCAATGACTCTGAGAAGCTCAGGGCTCTGGTCAACAAGAAGCAGGTGGAAGAGTATGGCAAGGTGAGCATGGACCAGCTAGGAGAGTCCACAAGCACATCTATAAACACCCGTCAAATTCTGTTGATAGTAGTCCTTCCATTCAGATATGGATCGATATGGCTCGTGTGGCGCCCTTATCGATACGCACGACGCATACACACCGGGCCGACACGACAGGTATCCCCGTGCTCTAGATACGGCTCCATGTTTACAAGGACTTGGCACGTGCGTCTCACCTCGCTGTAGACCTGATATCGGACAACGATCGTTCTACGACAAGGCAATACAAGGGGCAGATACGTTCTCCAAAAACAGAGACGCTGCTGGCATGGCTCACGATGATACCCCCATGCAGAGCAGATTTGGCATGCTGCAGAATTTTCAGGGCTCCGCCCACGGAGCACCAACTCACCGAGTACAAGGGCAACTACATAGTCCTGCCTCCAAAGGGCACGGGCCAGGCCCTGGTCTGCTGGCGCGTCTACAAGACCTTCAAAACATACGGTCAAGTTGCAGTAGCTCTCCCCCCCTGCCTAGTGGAGGAGACAGAGCACAGTTTGCAACTTGAGCTACGTGACTTCCTGTTCACACAAGAAAAATCAGACGGCTTGCCCTACACACGGGCATCCTTCAGCAAATTAGCGTGCACCCTGCTGAAATCTGCCTGTGACAATCCCTACCTCACGCTGCAGCTTGTGCGCCATGCGTATTCCAGCATGGCCCAAGCTGTCTACGACGAATCACGGTGCAAAACTGAGGGAGACAAAGCAGTCTGCCGCATCAAAAAGCAGCAGATTGCGAGAGCGATGATGCACTCAGAGAAGCAATCGAGAGCCTACGTTATCAACGTGCAGGAAAATGGGGTCCCTCTGAAGGTTGATGAGACCAACATTGTGCAGCGGCCAAAGCAAGTACCCAATACACCCCTGATCATAACCCTATGCGGTTAGAGCGGTCTAAATATATTTCTCGGCAACATATTGTATTACAAGTAGACACCCAATGGCTGCCACTCCTCCCCCGCGCACCCTCCCCTTGGATCAGGTGGTCAACAAATACAGGAACATGGATGACGAAACTCTTATCAACAAACTGTTTGGTCAGATACAGTCCTATGCCATCCTCCACCTGCACGGACCCCTAAAAAGAGAAACACTCGCGGAATACAGGGCCTCGGGAGCCGCAACACTGCTGAGGGCCCTAGCCGATGAAAGCACAAGAGTCAAACGCAAGACTCTCCCATCGCTGATTGAGTTGATCTTAAAATCACATGGACCTCGGATCATATTTGACTACGTGACCATGCCAAGCGAAATGCGGAAAGTTGCTGTGGTCATGTGCAGCTGGGCCAGCAGGGCCATCCCTGAGCTGGGCAAGGCAGACCGTGCTACAGTGCAGGCTACATGGCAGGGTGCTCTCAGTCAAGCAAGGGCCGCCTATGAGGCACAACGCCGGGCTTGTGAAGGCTTCGGCGGCCGTGTAGAAGACCTTGGCACCTCGTGGAATGCCATTCAAGACGCCATAGCAAAACTTGAGCCCGGTCATCCCGACCGCCTGCTCCTCATGCTGTTCACCGAGCTGCGGTTTAGGGGCACACAGATGCATTGCACACCACTCCTCAATTTTGGCCACGTACAGGTCTTTTTGCCAAGCCAAAAAGGGTCAGCCCCAAACCCACAGATGATACAAAAATGGACTGTAGATGAGGAAAAACCTAGGGGTTGGCTCATCCTGGATTCAGACATGCGAAGAGACCAACTGTTCTTGGTGTTAGGTTATGAAACTGATGACAAGGGAGAGTGCGTAACAATCGTGGAGCAGGTCAGATTGACAGCCGCCCTCAGCAAGGAGATACGCCTCTACTTAGCCACGAGGCCTCCCAGTGTCAAGTACTTGTTCACATCGGCAAAGCACAGCATCAACATTTCCAATTCTGAGCCATACTGTGGTGCCACGGGCAGAAGCAGTTGGAACGCAAAACTCAACAGAACCCTGATGCGCCTGCTGGGCTGCAGGATGAGGGACTTCAGAGTTGCTATCACCCTCCACAAAACACAGCAAGCCAAGGCTGATTTGCTTGCAGGCGCTGAGGCCTAACGGGGGGCCTTTGCGATCAATTTTGCGTCAAGTGCATCCTGCAGCTAACCGAAGACAGCCAAATTCATGCCAAGATCGACCACCTAAAACCAGCCCTGACCAGAATACTGTTCGAGGAGCACTTGCTATATCGGCAGCATGGCTGCCTGCCTGTGCCGCAAAGCATGCTGCAGCACAGAGACATGCTCATAAGGTTCAGCTGCTTGCAGAGTTTCAAGCAATGTCACATTGAGTTTGCTACAGATTGGTTAACGCAAAACTGGGTGCCAGCAAATAAAACAGCTTTAAAGCAGCTGGCAGACAGATTCCTCAGCACATGCACTGCTCAGGTGCTGACCATGCAAAAACACTACGGGGGCATGTGGGGACCGTCGCAGCTGGCAGCTGCCCTGCTGGATGCTTGCCTTGCAAAACTTGGCCACGACACAATTGTCGAAGGCTGACAGCCAGACCCTGTTAATGCCATTTTTGATGCCAGCATTATTACTGGCCGCGTCGACCCCTCAGATGACTCAATATATAGATGGTAGCGCTTACTTCCTTTTAACACTACTTCCCTCGCTTCCACTCCTTCCAAGCTGCCTCAAAGTTGGTCACGGCTTTATCACTATAATGCTCCATGAGCTCGTGCCAGCCCTTGTACGAGTCAGGCGGGGATTCCTCACAAATGGCACCCTGAGCAAAAATCCCAACAGAATCCCCCCTGGAAGCCTGTCCGGCAACCCAAGCATTGAATGACTTCCGACCAAAATCCCTCTCCCACTGCTCCTGGACTCTGTCTTGGAGCTGGGCATTTTTCTTCTCGTAGTCTTGCACAACAGCTGCATCCTCCTTTGCATTCTGCTCTTGCATCAGCTCCTTATCCGCTTCAGCAAACGCCTTTGCCGCTTCCGTAAGACCGCCCCACTGCTGCTCGTCATTGTTTTTCTGCGGAGCACTCCCTGCCAAGCATACAACAAGCGCCTGCAAAAAGTGAGTAGTTGAGAGATGCTCTATCTCCGCATGAGAGCTTGTATTTGGTGCAAACAACGCCCGTCAGTCAAACAACGCCCGTCAGTTGACAGCTTGCAAACCACAGAACAAGACAACAACACAACATAAGCCAGAAAACCGGCATGAACCCAAAGGCACAAACGCGAAAGTTGTACATAGAAACTCTGCAGGGGCCCTCCTAGGCCCCAAAAAAAACATAAACACACTGCTACACATGCGGCCATGCTCGCTAGAGGTACCCGTCACAAGCAGCATGCTGCCCTGATATCCCACGGTTCTACTGCAGCAACCAGCTAGTGCCGTCATAACCAACAGCTCTGAAAGAGGCTACAGACCACACACCCATACCTGCTGAACTTTGCAAATACATGCTTACTGGCATACAAGACAAACATCAGCACGTGGGCACCCCCCAAAATCTCAACAGCTGCTCTCGCCTTGCATGAATTGCTATGGCTCAGGCGCCGCAACCCTAGCTTACATTTGCACTCACCAGTGCCTGGCACGGACTGCATGGCTGTGGTGGGTTCACTGGCAGGGCCCGAGGGGCGCGCCGCACCATCAGAAGTCCCCGAGGAGCCCGCCTCACCTTCAGCAGTGCCTGGAGCAGCAGCAACAGCAGTCAGTCAGCCGATAAATCCGTAACCCTAAGGAGCTCAAGTTTTCGCAGAAACCAGCCGCCACTGCTAAGGCTTGGGCATGAGCCACAGAGTGACAGCCAGGGGACACCCCAAAAGGTGCAACAGATGCCGATGACTAAAGGGTAACATGGCCTGACAGCCAAAAACAGCAGACCCCCAACTAAGAAGTAAACACGATCAAAGCTTGGTTATGACCAGCTGCCAAAACTCTGCATCAAACCGACAAGACCACCACATGCCCTTGCTGAGAGCCTAACTTGGCCCCACGTGAAAGCACAATGCATTATCCGCAGAGACCCCAAAGTAACAGCTGCAAATCTCGGTCAAGCAAAATTGTTTGGCAAATGTGAAGCCCTTGCCCACCTGCTAAGGGCTCCATCTCATCCATGCTGCAAGCAGCTGCCGTCTTAGTGTGATTGCCTGGAGGCGTAGGAACAGCACTTTGCCCTGCGGTTGCAGTGGGGGTAGGAGCAAAACAAACAAACAAAGATTTGAGGTGTGGCAACCCTAAACCCTAAACTAAACTAGGAGGCACGGCGGGCCCTTCAACAGCTCCGTGGCCCAACTGGACCCCGCGAACTGTACACACAGGATTGAACAGGCAGCTAAATTTAGCAGTGCTCTTATGCCAGATAAGTCCTAGGACTCTGCTAGACGTTTTGACCCCAATTAGTATTGGCTATGGTACTTATGCCTGCCACGGCCAGTAAAGGAAGCTAGTGCTTACTTCACCCAATGCACAGCAGCAGCAACAGCTGCCGCGGTAACCAGCACCAGCAGAGCACTGCATGCAAGCAGAGCCCCGGTTGCTCGACTCAAGGGCGGCTAGGCGCCAGAACCCTGGCATGTAGTTTACATAGTAACTTACGCCAAACTTGCACTCACCTGCGCTGTTGGCGGACTGCATGCCTGTGCTGGTTTCAGGGGCTGCGCCCGAGGGGCCCGTAGCACCTTCAGCAGCAGCAGAACAACAGTCAGTTCCGTCAATGAGCTGTGCTACAGTGTAAGCTCTTCCTATGATGGGAAAGGAGCAGCCCCAAACAAGCTGACACCATCAAAACTCATCTTCTGCCTGCGAGCTGCATGAAGCGAGCAGGCAGATTTGGCGCTGACTGTTGTCAAACAGTTGAGTGTCCAGAAAGTTTACTCACAGCATTTACGGGATTGCTGAGTTCCCTTTCCCGGCAACATCAAAGCTACCAACTGCTGCAAAAGTCCGAGGCAGCAACCCCAAAACCCTATGTAACGGCTGTGATCCCTCGTGGTGAATCTGTTCACTCACTTGCTGTGGATTTGGCGCCAAGCAAAGGCCACAGAGTGCCAACAGTGGATGTCAGCTAAGTAAAATGTCCAAGACCATGAACGCAACCAAGTGCCGCTGGGATTTATGTCAGCCAGCGCAATCCTCACTAGATAACCAGAAAATTGCAGCAGCTATTGCCGAACCCCTAGACACGTCAGCCAGGCAACACAAATCAAAGCTTGGTTACGACGAACTGCCACTACCCCTCAAATCCTTGGCATGGCATCTCAAATCCTTCTCCCCACAGTCACCCACCTCTGTCAGCACTCTTTTCCTCAGAGCCCCTGCATGCTGCAAACTCCTGCTCCGCAAGGGCAAGCTCTCCCGGAAAGTCCTTCTGCACTGTCGACCATTCGGGCATCATGCGGTGGTAGCACTTAGCCAAAAAGCCTACATCATCCTTCCGCTCACGTTGGCGCACCAGCCAGTCCACAAAGGCAGCAGGGGGCATAGTTGCCACGCCTGCAAGGAGAAGCATACAGTGGCACAGTGGCTGAGCTGCCAACACGCAAGGAGCAATGCCGATTCCCCTACCACCCTGCTGCAGACTTATAAAACAAAAGGAAACAATCACCAGTTCTACTAGGAGCCGCCGCAACCATTACCGAGCAAGTTACTCGCACCCCAATTGCCACAATCTACCTGAATCTCAACTTCCCTTGCCTACCTGCTACGGTATTAGTCTTGAAGCCGGTAGCTGCCTCCTGAGCCACATCTGAAGGTGCTGCAAAGTGTGGGATGGCAGAGTCCATGACAGGGGCGGGAATGGGGACCTCGCAGCTGGGGGTGATAGGGGCAGAGGGCTCTATAGCAGGGTTCTCGGCCATCTTCACGTCTGTGACTAAGGAGCAACAAAGCACAGAGGATCAGCAGGGCCTGCAACCACACTCTTAGAGTGGACAGTTTGCGCAAGTCCCTCTTAACTCTGCACATTGCTGGAACAAGAAGCTTCTAAGCTCAATCAAGACCGGGGGTGGATTATGGTTTAGTGTTTATGACTTGAGGTTTAGGGATAAGTGTTTTGTGTTGAGGTTTTAGTGGTCCCTTAGCTAACGTGAGGTGACGGCAGCCCCTTCAATTTGTCACCTACTCACCTGCTACGGCGGCCCCGTCAGCAGCCATCTCCTCGGTGCCATCAGCTGGAGTAGGGGAGGGCCCAGAGCTGCCAGTAGCAGCCGGTGGCGGGGCAGGACCTTCAGCAGCAGCATCCAGCTCTTGTACCTCCATGGCTGCACACAAAGAGCAAACACATCAGCAACAGCAAGTAAGAACATCACACAGTATTGCCACTTGCCCTAGTCAGATTGCAGAGCAAAATCTGCACATCACTTCTCCCCATTTCACGCAGACTCACACCACAACCTTTTTATCAACGACCCGAGAAGCTTGCAGGGCTAAAATCCTTTGATGATACGGCTTCCCGGTCTAATCCCTTGCCTTCCACGCACCTGCTACAGCTTTGGTGCCAGTCCCCACACTGTCAGGATCAGGGCGCCCAGTGCCAGCAGCACCCCCATCTGCTTCGGTAGCTGTAGGGCCAGTTGGGGGCGCAGCAGCAGGGTCACCCATCTCAGAACCTGCACAAGGAGGGCAGTTGTCAGAAAAAGACAGACCCCCGGGGCAGGAGCAGCATCAGCACAAGACCGCAAGTGCTAAATGGCAGGTAGATGCACCTTGCTTAACAGCAGATGTATGCAGACACAGCAGACTCCTGCAAGTTTCACCACTTACAAGTCTTGCAGCACCTGCGTTTTGCAAGCCTGCTGACCCTGCAGACAAAATAAATCCCTCCCTGCTCAGAGAGCCCTGCTCCCCTCACCCGCTTGGAACATCAGCTTGTACAAGCCTGCAAGCTTCCAGCTGTAGGCGAAGGCCCTCCACTTGGTGTCAATCACCTTGAGCAGTTCGTCCTGGGTTGGAGGCGGGAGCCCAGCAGCATCTGCACACAGCCTCACACACTCGGCAACCTCGGTGAAGGTTATCCTTATAGCACCAGGGTCACTGATCTCCTTAAGCTCCACCATAGCCCGGCATGCATCGTAGCACCTCCCCGCGCGCTCGGCAGCTGCATCAGGGTCCTTCTTTTCCTCCTTGGCCGACGTTCTCGCTTTTTCCGTCACCTTCTCCCGGGTCGTTGAACGGGGTTTCAAGGGCTGGAGCGCCTCCTCCAGCTGTGTCAATCCAACTACAGCAGCATGGCAGCAGTGCAGGACCTTAGGGCAACGGCCGGTTATCGATTTGTCTGCAGCAGATTTGCTGTACTCAAGACCTCTACTCACGCGATGATATGCACAAAGTCTGCTGCAAACAAGGACAGAAACCCCCAAACCATTTGACAAACTAGACTAAGAGAAACAGCACTTGTGCAAAACCTGCCGTCTCAGCTGTTGCGCATTTTTCTCTGGCTTCTGCTGCATACAAAAGCCCAGAGAGTCACGCCTGCAAATACGTAACTAACAAAAGGCAGAGGGAGTTGAAATACTGATACATACCTGCAGTGGCCGCATCCCCCATCACTGTGTCAGAACCTTCTGCCCCCTTTGACCTCTTGCCTACACGCAACAATCGGTAAAGGTCAGCAGTACTGTCATGCACAAACATCACATTGCAAAGCAGATGCCCGGGCTTGCTCTTGAAAAGGCTCTTACCTTTGGGTCTCTTGGGTTTGAGTGCTGTCTGCTCTGTCTTCCTGTTGTCCACAGGGGGACCATGAGGAGGCTCCTCTGGGGCGTCTGCAGAGAATGGGTTTCATTTAGCGGTCAGAAAGCAAGGTGGGTCTCAGAGCAGAGCTCGAGCGCAGGAGAATACTTTGCAAAAACGGCTCTACTAACAGCTGTGCTGCTGCACCTTTTAGAAGCGACAATACGTGAAAACAGCGGTTGACTCCCCATGTTCCCCTAAAGAGTTTACTCACCATCACCATCAGCAGTTGCTGCTGCATCTCTCATGACATGAATAGACTCAGTAGGCGACAAACGGCTCTTGGGCACTGCAGGCAAGGCAGCACCTGCAGCAGCGCAGAGTAAATGCTGATCAGCCCTGCCAACTTAGTCAACCAACAGAAGGCAGAGGCAGCTGAAATACTAACCCATACCGGCAGTGGCGGCATCCTCCATCACTGCGTCAGAACCTTCTGGCCCTTTAGACCTCTTGACTGCAACGGTCGGTAAAGGTCAGCATTACAGCCATGCAAATATGCTATAACACAGCGGATGACTTGCTTCTGAAAAGGCTCTTACCTGCGGGTTCCTTGGGGGTGAGTTCAGTCCGCTGTTTCTTCCTGTTGCCCCCAGGGGGATCAGGAGGAGGCTCTTCTGGGGCGTCTGCAAAGAATAGGTTTCATTAGTGGTGGACCTGATAAACAGAGCTGGAGTACAGGAAAATACTATGCAACAACGGCTGCTCTAAAACCTGTGTTGCTGCACATCCATGTAGCTGCCAAAAACCGCTGCTAGTGCCACCAAAGAACGGGCTAACCCATCTTTCATACGATGCAAACAAACTGGCAGGGCCTCACCTGCAGGAGGGCCAAAACCACACTGCTGCCAAGAGTAATCAGGGCGTAGCTGCACGCTCCCAGTGTCCGTCTTGATTACGGTTGCCGACTGCTGCTGGTCCAGCTTGTTGAGAGCGACATGGTAGGAGTTCAGCAGCATCTGATTGGCTGCTTCCACTGTGGCCGTTGCGTCTGCTTCTGGCAGCTGCAACATGAGGCGCCCAAACTTGCGCCTGATCAAGCCCGTCACACGCTTTTTATGCAGTAACTGATTTGCGTTTGCAAGGGCAGCCTGCAGAAAGCAGCATGGCCACTTTAGCGGTAGCGCGCGGGGCTTCAACAGGCCCAACGAGCTAAGACGTGCCTGTACGCCCTCTGCAAAGCTGCCAAGCTTGTCCTCTGGTATAGCATCGACGAACACATGGTAGTAGCTAATTGGTACTGTAATCTTGTCGCCCTTATCGAAAATCTCCACCTCCTTCCCATCCCCAACAGGACCATGCACAGCAGCATAGGAAGAGCTTAACGCATGCTGATCAATGCTGCTGTTAACAGCTCTGATTAGCTTGTTCCTGCGCTGCTTCTGCTTGGATGCGCCACGACACTGTAGCGCCAACCGCAAAAAGCATGGAACTACCGACATGGCGTGAAGGGCAAACGAGAAAAACACAGAGGAAAGCAGGCAGGGTGCCCATGGTCCGAGCATATCAATCTGGACCGAAACGCCTCAGCGGCGCAGCTTGCTTGCACATTTTCGGCTTTTCTCAAGAAGTTGGACAGGCGGAACGTCTAACGGAACGGAACGGTTTGAAGCTGCAACTCACTTAAGGGGACTTCCTGGAGTGCAAATGCGCCTTAGGCAGTCGGGGAACCTGAGCGGCTTAATGCCCATCTCTCAAGGGCTAATAGCCTAAAGGCCTTGAGAGCAGACACCCCAGACTGTAGGCTGACCCGCAACTGCTGAAACCCCATGCATCGGGATGCCTATGGCCTTATGCACACAAGAGGTCAACGCCCGCTGGTCCCCCTCACGGGACTCGTTAGACGGGCGTCCCGTGTGCTGACGGATGGTCTGGTCCCGTCTGTAGGGGCGGAGGTGGTCTGCGCGAGGTCTGAGGACCGAAACCCACTTAAGGAGATGCTACACCATGGTCAACATGGTGCACCATCACCAGGGCCTTCAGCCCATCCTCTGCTGCTCACTGCAGCATTATCTGGGGCTCCTTGCCCTATCAAACTGGCTGCTCAAGGCGCCAAAAATCACTGAGGCACACTTGCCTCGTCAAATCCCGCTGCTCGCTGCAGCATTATCTGGGGCTCCTTGCCCTATCAAACTGGCTGCTCAAGGCGCCAAAAATCACTGAGGCACACTTGCCTCGTCAAATCCCGCTGCTCACTGCAGCATTATCTGGGGCTCCCTGCCCTTCAAACTGGCTGCTCAAGGCGCCAAAAATCACTGAGGCACACTTGCCTCGTCAAATCCCGCTGCACACTGCAGCAGTATCTGAGGCTCCTTGCCCTATCAAACTGGCTGCTCAAGGCGCCAAAAATCACTGAGGCACACTTGCCTCGTCAAATCCCGTTGCACACTGCAGCAGTATCTGGGGCTCCTTGCCCTATCAAACAGGTTGCTCAAGGCGGCCAAAAATCACTGAGGCACACTTGCCTTGTCAAATCCGCTGCACACTGCAGCAGTATCTGGGGCTCCTTGCCCTATCAAACAGGCTGCTCAAGGCACCAAAAATCACTGAGGCACACTTGCCTCGTCAAATCCCGCTGCACACTGCAGCATTATCTGGGGCTCCTTGCCCTATCAAACTGGCTGCTCAAGGCACCAAAAATCACTGAGGCACACTTGCCTCGTCAAATCCCGCTGCACACTGCAGCATTATCTGGGGCTCCTTGCCCTATCAAACTGGCTGCTCAAGGCGCCAAAAATCACTGAGGCACACTTGCCTCGTCAAATCCCGCTGCTCGCTGCAGCATTATCTGGGGCTCCCTGCCCTTCAAACTGGCTGCTCAAGGCACCAAAAATCACTGAGGCACACTTGCCTCGTCAAATCCCGCTGCACACTGCAGCATTATCTGGGGCTCCCTGCCCTTCAAACTGGCTGCTCAAGGCGCCAAAAATCACTGAGGCACACTTGCCTCGTCAAATCCCGCTGCACACTGCAGCAGTATCTGGGGCTCCTTGCCCTATCAAACAGGCTGCTCAAGGCGGCCAAAAATCACTAAGGCACACTTGCCTCGTCAAATCCCGTTGCACACTGCAGCAGTATCTGGGGCTCCTTGCCCTATCAAACAGGCTGCTCAAGGCGGCCAAAAATCACTGAGGCACACTTGCCTTGTCAAATCCGCTGCACACTGCAGCAGTATCTGGGGCTCCTTGCCCTATCAAACTGGCTGCTCAAGGCGCCAAAAATCACTGAGGCACACTTGCCTCGTCAAATCCCGCTGCACACTGCAGCATTATCTGGGGCTCCTTGCCCTATCAAAATGGCTGCTGTATCTCGGGCTCCTTGCCCTATCAAAATGGCTGCTCAAGGCGGCCAAAAAATCACTGAGGCACACTTGCCTCTTCAAATCCCGCTGCTTGTTGCAGCATTATCTGGGGCCTCGGCTCTACCAACAGACTGTGGAGCTCACGGCTTTCCAATCTGATTTTTTAGACAAGAAATTGCACGGGCATCTTGTGGCAAACTCAAATTTTGGGTATGTTATGTCCCAAGTGATTGATGCCCCAAATCCCAAGGCCTTCATGGTTTGTGGCGGGCCACCGTGTTTTTGTGTTCGTGAGTTGTTGCGGGCTGTCGTGTGTTTGTGGATTGATAGCAACTTACAACGCTCAGGTGGGAATTGCAGTGCCTTGCAGCAGTTTATGACGGGCACGCGGGACTTCCGGTGCCGTGCCGCAGCTACGGCGGGCCTGCGGGACTTGACGTGCCTTGCTGCAGCTTACGGCGGGCAGGCGGGACTTGCGGTGCCTTACCGCAGCTTGCTCGGCTTGTACGCCCAAAGGCATTTCTTTTTGCTGCAGGTACGGACTTGTGCAGAGGGGTGATTTGGAAGCGCAGCATGACCCACAGGGGCCGTTGCGTGCCACAAGCTGGCTGCCACTCCCTAGTCTACTACGCATCAGGCTCGCGAGCTAAAGTGTATGCTTGCAAACTTGATCGCAAACTTGTTGCCACATCGCAAGGTGTGCCAAGTTGGCCGCACATATTAGGCTTTTCAACGTATGATTTCACGCTCTGCACATTCAGCCGACCTTCACAGTACTGCATCACGGTGGTACATCTCATTTGCACTACTCTGCTTGCCCCATACATGTCAATGCAGGCAAGGGCCACACAAGGCACTTTCCTAGCTACCCAAGAAAATGCTGAAGGTGTTAGCCGCCTCCTTGTGCAGGCCCTCGAAATGCACACAGCCTCCCATCATGTCCCGCCAGCGGGCCTCCGAGCCCCTGCCCTCAGCATGTGCCCTCAGCACCGCATCCCTATAGCCGTAAGAGTCCGGTTCCATGCTGCTGATTTTGCTGTGGTCTGCACGCGTGAGCTTCTTCAGGTTGTAGAACTTGTAGATGGCTCTCAACACCTGGCCCACAGTCACGTTGGGCCCCTTGAGCTCCACGGTAGCAGCGGAGGCCAGCCCCTCCCGGTGGACATCCAACATGAGCTTGATGGGCGGGCTGCAGCCACAGGTGGGGCAGGGCTCGGCCATCAGCACGGGCGTTTTGAGCTGAGCTTTGGTCAAGGGCATATACTCCTCCACACTGTCTACTTCTGCATCCCTGTCAAACACCTTGCATTCTTTGACTGGCTTAAGAATAGACCAGTTCAGCTGATGAAGGTAGTGCGCGTAGCCGCAGGGCTCGGCTAAGTTGATTGGAGCCATGTTCATTGATAGTGGCAGTGGCATGCTGTGCTTAAGTGAGTTGCCAGTTCCAGTGGGCTTGCCCAAATTCTTCTTGATGACTGAGAGCCCTGCTTGGACAGACAGACCAGCCGTATGTGTGGACCAGTCCGACATACAGACCAGTCCGACATATGTGCTCAATCTTGTTCGGATTGTGCTCAATTGTACAATCTGCTGAGGCCCGCCGCTGCAGCACTGCCACAGCCTGCGTGATCACTACTGCCGTCCCCACTGCCTCTGACAGGCTGCAAAAAAACAGGGCTGCCATTGCGGGGCCCTGCTTATCTCGGTGGCTGCGACAGCACTGCTGCTGTCCATTCCAACTGCCCGCCCGCCCCGTGGCCAAAAGAGCTGAGCCGAGACCTATGGGGCCCGTCGCGTGCGTGCAGCACACTAGCCTTATGCTCCAAGGTGACCGAGCGCACGGATCAAGCCTCACATCATTCCATTACACGCAGGGCTTCCGCCTTCACCACAGCCAATTCCACACCAATCCCACCAATTCCACACCAAATTCCACACCAAATAGCGTCAGGCACACTGCAAATTGCAGGTGTGCGTATAGCCCAGATCAATTATATCTCCCTTCTAAGGTGTATGTTTGCTACCAGCGATACAATGTCACAACCCTCTGCAGTCTACTGGCACAACCTTCAAGTGAAGGGCACATGGAACGCGGTCTTGAGGCCTGTGATTCGTAAAGCTTGCGGCGGGTACTGCCCTCGTATCACCAAGCTGCAAGTGCTTGTACGTGAGATGGGGATGGTGTTTCCGTATCCCTACTGCGAAGAGTTCCCACTGATTCGCATCAATTTGGAGAATCCGCTGAAAACTGTCAACAGTGTCATGCTTGAGATTTCCAGAGATGACACGACGGGCGAATATGCCATGCTTGCCCTTGAGGGCATGCGGGGCCGTGTGCGCACCCGTATCACACACCTTACGAAACAACTAGAGGCCCAGCTTTCGCACCTGGCAATGGACATCGAAAACTGGGCGTTTGAGAACAGGATTCCATACGCTGCATTTATGGAATGGATGAAGTCATGTGAAGCACACGCGACACCAGGTCAGGGGGAATTGTGGTCTGCAAACCTGCTCGGAGGTAAGCTATATAATTTACGGCTCTTGTCATCAAACAATGAGAACGGCTCGACTTTGTTTATGACGCCTGGCCCGTTGAAAAAGGGGATGCGGGTTGTTCGCAGGGTTTGAACCAACAAAGTTTTGGACTGCCTTTCAGGGCAAGCGTGCATGCATGTTACAGGCTGACATTGCAGAGCTTCAGAGGTACTGGTCTGGGTTGTATAATGTACCTGATCATGGGGCCTTAGGCGAAGGGGGAGAGGACCTAGCAGGACTTCTACACCGCATGAACTCCATTGCCTTCACTAGCGCTGGACAAGCAACAGCAACTGTGTTGAACAATGACCTTGATGAGCATGAAGTGATCATGGGACTCAAAAAGCTCCATTCTGGCCGTGCTCCTGGCCCAGACGGGCTCCGTGCTGAGTTTCTCAAACAAGCTTTTGTGATGGAGACAGTAGATGACGGTCCTCCTGTGAAAAGGCATGTGCTGCTCCCTGTTCTTTTTGACTTGTATCAGGCATTGTTCTCTAGTGGAGAGTTTGTGCGCAAGTGGTCCATGGCTACTCTGAGTCCCATATTCAAAAAAGGCGATGCAGCCAACCTGGACAATTATAGAGCCATTGCTGTTGGATCGGTTCTAGGCAAGTTGTATGCTGTCATCTTGGACACGCGGTTGTCTGTTTGTGCAGAAAAGAATGGTTGGAGAGCAGAGGGACAAGCAGGTTTTAGGGCCGGGAAGAGTACTGTTGACCATGTGTTTGTGCTTCGGCATCTCATTGAATCTACGCAGAAGAGCAGAAAGGTTCTCTATTGCTGCTTTGTGGATTTCCGGAAGGCATTCGATAGAGTACGCAGAGACTACTTGATACAAAGGTTGGCTGAACTAGGGGTTCATGGTCGTATGTTGCAAGCCATCATACAAATGTACTGGTCTGTTCCGCTGGTACCCAAGCTGCATGGCACAGTGGGCGATGCTATTCCCAGCACATGTGGAGTGAAGCAGGGCGACCCCCTGTCTCCACTCCTTTTTGGTCTTTTCATAGACGAGTTTGAGTCATGGTTACGCCAGAGGCTACCCAATGTGGGAGTGCAAATGGGCCGAAAGTTAGTTCAAATGTTGTTGTATGCTGATGACATGGTCTTGTTGACACACAATCCTATGGAGTTGCAACAGATGCTGGATGTTTTACACCAGTTTTGCTCAGCTAAAGGTATGGAGGTAAATGTCCGCAAAACAGAAATTGTGGTGTTTCGCAAGGCCAATACCCCAGAGGTGCCTGACCAATGGCTATACAACGGGGAGACTGTCCAACGCTCCGTTGAGTTCCGTTACCTGGGCATTATTCTGCATGAGACAAAAGGTATGTCATGCGCTATTGAATCTCTGGCCACGGCGGCTCGTAAAGCAATGTGGGCTCTGTTCCCAAGATTTAAGCTAGCAGGGATCACTGATATTTCTATCAAGTTACGGATGTTCTCTTGCCTGGTTGTGCCAATCATGGAGTATTGTAGTGAGGTATGGGGACCGGATCTGCTGTTCTCTTGTGATACGCTGGACAAGCTATGGGACAATGAGCTTCAAAAGATTCAAAGCATATTTTTAAGGCAGCTGGGGAAGTTGAGGAAGTCTGTGCCAACAACTGTGGTGCATAAGGAGATGTGCATGAATCCAGTGGCAAAGGGTTGGTTACGAGCCTCTATTGATCTATGGTGTAGGCTTGGCAAAGTGCCCTCTGATAGCCTATTGGGCATGGCTGTGCGTGAATCTTTGGCATCTTACGCAGGCGAGGGGGTTGGTTCTGCTCCTAAGAGCTGGGCTGGACGGTTTATGCATACAGTACGCTCTCTTTCTCAGGGTAGAGACGCAGATGGGACCATTGCAGAGTACAAATGGCCTAGCTGAGCCGGACAATGATAAACTTGCAGCTATTCCATGGCTTAAAGTGTGGGGTACTTGGGATACCATGTTGCAAGAGCCATGGGACAAGGTGGCCGCATATGCAAACCCCAGGCAATCTGTCAGCTCAAATTTGATCAAGCTTTCCACATATCATTCGTGGTTTATGACGGGAGACATCCCTCAGGAGGAGTTAGAGGCTGGCTATCCTCAGGGTATGCCAAGGTATATCAGGCACACATCAGGTATCCCGTTTACTTATGTGAAACATTTAATGCGGTTTCGTATTGGTGCACACCATCTTGCTATTGAAACTGGGAGGTGGGCTCGTCCCAAACTGCCAAGGCAGCATCGTGTATGTTCAAAATGTTCTTGCACAGTGGTTGAGGACGAGGTACACTTTCTTTTTGAATGCCCAGCATATGATAGAATTCGTGAGAAGTATAATACCGTTTTGTTTGCACAGTTTGGAGGTTGCCAGGAAGCTTCTAGTACAATGAAGCATAATTCAGACAACGTGAGATTGTTCATGGACCAAGAGCCAAGTTTCCAAGTTGCAAAGTTTGTTTATGAATGCATGGAATTTCGGAGGTCGGAGGAATGTGAGGACTATAATCCTTACTTTGATTTGTCATTATTCGGGGATGAATGGCAAGGTCGTATTTTCGATACCTTTTCTTCTGGACCAAGAGGTGATATTGCTGAGACATTCACTTCTGATGGACCAGGTTCCAGTATTTCTGCCCATGGAGCCTAGGTTGGCTCCGTACGGGCGCCCCCTTTGAGGGGCCATGATGTAATCGTAATCGTAATCGTAATCGTAAATCTGGTGGGCACATTGTCACAACAGGAAGCGATGGAAAAATGGCGGCTCCGTTATTGCAGGCCCGTCAAATTAGATAGCGTGCGCAACAGCACCCGAGTCGGCGCGCCTATGCGCCCCGAGAATTGGGAGCAGCATCCGTACAGCTTGTCGCTGACCTCGTGCTTGTTGCTATGGCAGCGCTGCCACACGCCGTCCTTGTTGACCACCAGATACGTGTGGTTGCTGTTGTGGCAAGTCCGCGGCTCCTTGAGGTTGAGGCATCGCTTGCTGTTAAGGGCCAAGACCACCGTAGGCAAGCCGCTCTTCTTGGATGGCTTGAGCACGAACGCCCTGGTCACCGGAGCCGCTTTAAACTCGGCAAATTTGGCGGCAATGCAGCCCCGGATGCACTCGACCAGCTGACCTTTGACGGCCGGGCTGACGGGCAAGGCATCTGCTGTGGCGAAGCCCGCGTAGCTGTTTGTAGGGCCCGCGTAGGTGTCCGCGGGGCCCGTCGCGTGCTCCTCGTGTCCCTCGGGGGTCGGCGCAGCCACGCGCGTCTTGCGGAGCCAACCCCGCAAGTTTGCGTAGGGCTTGTCCACGGGAACCGTGCCGTCCTCTTGCACCACCAGGCTCGGCATGTACACGTTCGCAACGGGCGTACCGGTCCCCTTGGTTGACCCGAGCATGCGCAGGCCGGTGCCCGTGCGGAACACGGCTCGGTCAAACACGTCATCCCACCCGCCCGAGGGCACCTCGAGGCCCGCGCGCCCCACGGCCTCGAGGCACGCGGCACGGCACTCCATGGCGGTCCTCAACCCCACCGGCTGCGTCCCCGGCCAGTGCAGGTGAAACCCAACCTTGCTAAGGCCACCCAAGAGCGCGTACGGCTCGGCCGTGCACACGACCATCTCGGTTGCCCCGGGGAGCACGCTTTTGACCGCCTCGAACACGCTGCGGAGAAGGGCATCAGTTTGAATGGAACCGGGGTCAGCCACTTTGAAGTCGAGGTCCATGTGGAGATAGAACTCTGCCCCATGGACTTGGACAATCCCAAAGCACGGGGTGCTAGTCGTGCACAAATAAGTCGCATATGCTCCTTCAAACTCGTCCGTGAGGTCCGGGGGGATGCATGCCTTGCCCGGGGGACTTAGGAACAGGTGTGTGGCCACCCTTGTGTCAACCGATCCCATCCAACACTTTCTATCACGGAGCCAGCGCATCAGCGTGGTCTCATACGGGTTCGGGCGGGACACCATGGTCTCACTCACTTGGGACTCTGTACATGCTACCCGAGGAAAAGTGTTGGGTAGGAATGAACGCGGCGCAGCCTACGAGGGCCCCGCACCCGCCGAGCAATAGTCCTTGATGTCGTGGCTCCGCACGGCGGGCTTCCGGGGCTTACGTGGCGGCTTCCGGGGCTTGGCAGCCTCAGCTGCAGGCACCACGCCGATGTAGGTCAGGATGTGCGTGAGCACAAGCTGGTGCATGAAGCCGGCAAGTCGGTCATCCCTCCAGGGCGTGTCTGTGTATTTGCTTTTGAGGAGCTCCGCCATGACCGCCGTGGCGTGCGTGGCAAAGTCAAGCTTGTACACCCGCGGCCTCCTGCGGACCCGTTGGCTGTCTATGGTGCACTCGAGCCCCGCGCGGGCAAACAAGGCCTTAAGGCGCCGGGCCACAGCCCCCGGCGTGCCCAAATCTGCCCCGTTGCTCGAGAGACCAAAAACCTGCTCCACGTGGGCGATGCTGTCATCCCGGAATGCCTCGCACTTGCCGAGGGCCGCGAGGACCTCGGGGGTCAGGGTGCAGCTGTTTTCCGAGGGGTCGAGCACGTTGGCGATCCCCAAGGCGCCGAGGAGCTCGCACAACACCTTGGCGCGCGCCGCGACCGGCTGCGTAAGCTCCTCCGGGTCCTCACACAGGGGTTGAAGAGCGGTGGGGTCCCATGGGGCCCGTGCCACCGACATCTCACGGAGCACGCGCAACGTGTGGGCGCCCGAGTCGCATGTGAGGGCGTCAAGGAAGGCCTGGTCCACACGATCGCAGCGGATGCCCCAGGATCGTGCGTAGAAGTAGCGGTCAAGCGAGTCCTTCATCTCCTGCGTTGCCGTCCCACAGACCTGTTGCAGCAGGTAGGATTTGGCCTGCTGGTCCGAGATGGGCGTCGCGCCAAGTAGAAACGACGCGTGGCTCACGGCTTCGGACAAGATCTTCTCTTGCTTCCCACGTCGGTGCTGCCAGTCGGGGCCAATTTCCCACTTATGACCCCCGTACTCCAAGAACCGTATGAAGTCGGGCAAAAACCTGCGCTGCGCGTTGATCAGGCGCGCGTAGTTATGGGTCGCCACGGTGGTCAGGGGGTCGTCGCGTTTCACGCCGATGACCATGTCCCCCGAGTCGGTCACGTGCTCTTCCACGGGCAACTGACATGTAAAGTCAAGTGATTTGGGCCAGACGAGCCCCTCCTGCCACTGAAAGTGCTCCAACGCATCCTCGGGCGTGTAAGGGCTCACCGTGTCGCATGTGGTCACACGTTGGCAGAGGCAGTGGACCGTACGGGCCTTGGCGCCCCCCACAAGCTCGCGGACGCGGGCCTGGCTCTGATTGATGCCGCTGGGAGAAGTGGACCCGCTGCACATGTAGACAAACATTCGGTGGAACCAATGCTCGTCAAAGTTGACCCCGCACTCGATTGCCGGTGACCACATGGTCAACCGTTTCTTGAAGTCGGTGTTGCAAAACTGGGCAGCTCGGCGCTTGATGGCCTCGTCGGTGCGCGAGTCGATGAGCAAGATTTGCTCTTCGGTGAGGACCTCTTGCTCCAGTATGGTCTCTTTGAGCCGCCGGATTGCCATGGCGGACATGCTGGCCACAGCGACGTTCTCACCGGCCATGAGGGCCTTGATGATGCGAACGACCCACTTGACCTCAGTATTACCAAACACATAATTGCGTGGCTCTTCCGTGCGGAAGGTGTTGCGGACGACCCGCATAGAGAGCCCAAGAGAGGCCACAAACTCGCGCGTCTCCGCAGCGAGAAATGCGTCGAGCATGAGAACCCTCTTTGCACCCCTGATGATGGCGCAGAAGGCCCGAAAGACGGCCCCTTGCCTGGCCCCT
The DNA here is from genome assembly GCA_963556185.1 of Pseudopediastrum boryanum. NCBI lineage: Eukaryota > Viridiplantae > Chlorophyta > Chlorophyceae > Sphaeropleales > Hydrodictyaceae > Pseudopediastrum > Pseudopediastrum boryanum. Next base: position 7,957,334 of record OY744495.1, read on the forward strand.
AGGGTCTGCGCGGTGCAGTGGTTGAGCAGGCACTCGGACTCGTCAAGGATGAGCAGGTCGAACTTGGGAACGCGCATGCCTCCGCTCGTGCGGCCGAAAAGCTTGAGGATGGAGTCCAATTGTATGATGATGCGGCTCCCTAGGTCCCGTGCGCCCTCGAGGTAGTGCACGAAGCCCAGGTCACGCATGCGCTCGGTCAGCATGTTGAGCGCGAGGGCTTGGCGGTAGGTGATGAGACCAACGGATGCAACCCCATGGTTTGAGACAGAATCGACCTCCTCGGTGCACTCGGACAGCATGCGTGTCTTGCCGGACCCCACGCGGCTTTGCACGCCACGGACAACCCCATCTGCGGCGTGGATGAGGTCGTCGAGCTCCGAGTTGAGGCCAGGGCACTCGCCTGAGTTTGTGCCTCGACGGACACGTGTAAGGTACTTGGAGTGGACCACGATATCCGTGTCACGGACCAAGCCATCATCCACGTCAAGGATGACACTGTCATGGCTTGCCATCCCAAGTTGTACGTACCTCGGGTAGCAAATATTGGGGTAGGAACAACCGCGATGAAAGGGTTGGTCACGCGGCGGGCTCGCAACTAAGGGACCGTAACGGGCCCGTGGCATACGGCGGGGCATCGTAGCGGACCACGTGGCACACAACGGGCTGGCCGGGGATCCTAGTGGGCCCCCGTAGCATGCAGCGAGGGATCGTAGCGGGCCCCGTGGCATGCGGCTGGCTGGCTAGCTAGGGATCGTAGCGGGGCCCCGTAGCACGCAGTGGGGCTCGTAGCGGGCCCTGTCGGTAGCACGCAGCGGGACTCGTAGTGGTAACAAGCAGCGGGGGATCGTCGCGTCGCGAGGGCTCATCACTGTGCTTGTTGTGCGCTTCTGCGGGCCTTTTGTCGCAAGTACTTCTGCCGCCACAGCAACTTGTAGTGCTCGTAGTTGGCACGGACCTTCTCGGCACAGCAAACTCTCTCGTGCTCACGGAACACGGGATCAGAATGGTACCTTGTCTTGTAATATGACTTGGTTTTTTCGCATGTGCCTTGTGTGATATTTGCGCTCATTGACTTGGTGTTTGACGTGAGTCTCTACTGCCGGGTAGGAAATATTGGGGTCCGCGCGTACGCACACGTGTGAGGCCGAGTTGTGAGCTAGCATGCACCCTGGGACCTTGAGGAAATCACAAGGGGCTCCACTTCCGTCGCCGTCAAGGTCAGCTGCTAAGTAACACATGCCAAGTGGAGCCCCTTCTAATAATCAGAGCAACCCGAGTGGCGGTTAGCGTGCACCTTGGGACCTTGAGGAAATCACAAGGGGCTCCACTTCGCCCCCGTCAAGGTCTGCTGCTAAGTAAAACATGCCAAGTGGAGCCCCTTCTAATAATCAGAGCAACCCGAGTGGCGGTTAGCTTGCACTTTGGGACCTTGAGGAAATCACAAGGGGCTCCACTCCGCCCCCGTCAAGGTTTGCTGCTAAGTAAACCATGCTAAGTGGAGCCCCTTCTAAAATCAGAGCAACCCGAGTGGCGGTTAGCTTGCACCTTGGGACCTTGAGGAAATCACAAGGGGCTCCACTTCGCCCCCGTCAAGGTCTGCTGCTAAGTAAAACATGCCAAGTGGAGCCCCTTCTAATAATCAGAGCAACCCGAGTGGCGGTTAGCTTGCACCTTGGGACCTTGAGGAAATCACAAGGGGCTCCACTTCGCCCCCGTCAAGGTCTGCTGCTAAGTAAAACATGCTAAGTGGAGCCCCTTCTAATAATCAGAGCAACCCGAGTGGCGGTTAGCGTGCACCTTGGGACCTTGAGGAAATCACAAGGGGCTCCACTTCGCCCCCGTCAAGGTCTGGCACTGGCACTGTCGCAGGGCTCCGTGGACTACTCATGGGACTGATTTTCACAGCGCCATCCTCTAGCACTACTTGCTTGGGTTTCCTGAGCCCCGCAAACTCACTCAAGCTGCTGTCCTCCTCCTGCAGCAGCGGCACATCACGAGCTGCCACCACCAGGTCTGCCTCCTTGTACACCACCTCACTATCATTTACAGTAGCTGGCAGCTGCACCTTGGCTGGCCTGTATATGATCATGTCATTCACCTTGTCACTCCTGGTATGGTGAAACTGCGTCTGAAGCTGGATGCAGAGCACTCCTGCCTCCTGCCCATGGTCAATGGTGAGCTGGTGGTGCATGCTATCTCATGAAGCTTGATGGGAAGGTCAGTGCATTTATGCTTAGAATTTCTAGATCATTTATGGATCAAGATCCGAGAAAGGTGGTTGCCTTTGTGTCAGAATGCTTGGATTATAGGCGTTTTGAGGCACCAGACCTAGTTCCTTATGCTACCAGAGAGACTTTGCAAGAATTAGGTCTGGCTGAGTACAGGGTGGATACATTCTCGTCTGACTATGATGATTATCTTGATGAGTTTGGTATTGAGCTTGATGCCCATGGAGCCTAGTTTGGCTCCGAAACGGGCGCCCCCTTTGAGGGGCCAATTTGTAATCTGTAATATGTATCTCATAGGCGCATGGCGGGGTCTGATGAGAAGAAGGGGTCGTATGATATGATAGCGGCAACAGCCCCTTTTGTGGGGCCATTTGTAACAAACAAACAACGTGCGTGCGTGTAATCCATCACATACCAAGATACTCTCTAACTTGAAGAAGGGTAACACATGAAGAGCCAACAAAGGCTCATAGGGACGGAACGGGAAGATCTACCCGTCATCCTCCGCTCTCGAATAGCAAACATCCGACAATGATACACTCAAAGAGACTCAAGCCAAGTATAGGCCTCCCGCATAGCCATGTCTTAGGGCTTTCTGGGCTTTAGTGACTAACGTCTGATATGATCTAAATCTGGCACTTGACACTTGCCCAGGTGTGCAAATTGTGTGAGGAGGTAGTGCCACCAAATAAACAAATGTCCTTACGGTTAAAAGTGCTCCAGCTATGCAGTGCTAGCGCCATTGAGTCCCTATGTATCAAGGGCTCCTCACACACGGACTTTACGGCATGCCGCTCCTCCTCGAAAGGATCACATGCTTGCCAACCGAACATTTTTGCCTCGAGTGCGCGACCTACAACGTCATACGCGATCTGTTGACTTTGAAGGTGCATATCAAGTCGATTCACGCATTGCTAACATCACATTCGCGGTGACGGCGGACTCTTGCTTGGGTACACACATCGGCATCGTGTAAGGTTTCGCCATGTTGAAACATAATCTGCCTGGAAGCAAAGGTGAACAAAAGCCCTATCTTTTTATGCTTCATTTATCTCGCCGCATCTGACGTAAGTATCCTTGCAGCTTTGGCGGACTAGTTTAGGTTACTAGTTAGGGTTTAGGGTTTAGGGCCAAACCCTAAACCCTAAACCCTAAACAAGGCAAGGGAAGGGTTTAGGGTTTAGGGTTTAGGGTTTAGGGTTTATGGCCAAACTTAGTTGTACCTAAACCCTAAACCTCAATAAATACAGGCAGCAGCACAACACCAGTAACACAGGTCCAATGGGAACTTGGGTAACACAAGTTGCAACCCATCACTTGAAGCATATGTTGCAGAACGCCACATGAACAAACCGAGGTGGCCGCAGAATCAGCACTAAAACCGTAGCACATCAGTCACACACGCTGTCGCAGGCTTACAGGAATTCCACAGCACATCAATAACACAGGCTGCCGCAGGCTCAATAACACAAGTTGCAACACATAGTCAGTAACACAAGAGGCAGAGTCAGTACAGCCGCTTTGACACCCATCAGTAACACAGGCTGCCGCAAGCTCAATGACACAGGGTGCAGCACACCAGTCCAATAACACAGGGTGCAGAGTCGGTACCACAGGTGGCAGCACACTAGTGACAAACTCAGGGTGCCGTGCAGGCATGCAGTAACGTGGGGTGCAGGGCGATCCGTAGAAACATAAGGAACCACATTCAGTAGACATATAACTCATCAATATGAGCAACAATGTAGGTGGATACCACGTAGGGCCACTACATACCCCACCCATACCTGGGCAGGTGATGCAGTGCTGACAGCTGCCCCAGCTCCTTGGGCAGCTCCTGCAGGCTGCTGCAGCGCTGCAGGTCCAGCCGCTGCAGTGCTGACAGCTGCCCCAGCTCCTTGGGCAGCTCCTGCAGGCTGCTGCAGTTCCACACGTCCAGCCGCTGCAGTGCTGGCAGCTGCCCCAGCTCCTTGGGCAGCTCCTGCAGGCTGCTGCAGTTCCCCATGAACAGCCGCTGCAGTGCTGACAGCTGCCCCAGCTCCTTGGCCAGCTCCTGCAGGCTGCTGCAGTTCCCCAGGTCCAGCCGCTGCAGTGCTGACAGCTGCCCCAGCTCCTTGGGCAGCTCCTGCAGGCTGCTGCAGCCCCCCTGGTCCAGCCGCTGCAGTGCTGACAGCTGCCCCAGCTCCTTGGGCAGCTCGTGCAGGCTGCTGCAGCCCCCCAGGTCCAGGCCCAGCTCCTGCAGTGCTGACAGCTGCCCCAGATCCTGCAGGCTGCTGCAGTTCCCCAGGTCCCAGCCGCTGCAGTGCTGACAGCTGCCCCAGCTCCGTGGGCAGCTCCTGCAGGCTGCTGCAGCCCCACATGACCAGCTGCTGCAGTGCTGACAGCTGCCCCAGCTCCTTGGGCAGCTCCTGCAGACTGCTGCAGTTCCACACGGCCAGCCGCTGCAGTGCTGACAGCTGCCCCAGCTCCGTGGGCAGCTCCTGCAGGCTGCTGCAGTTCCCCAGGTCCAGCTGCTGCAGTGCTGACAGCTGCCCCAGCTCCTTGGGCAGCTCCTGCAGGCTGCTGCAGCGCTGCAGGTCCAGCTTCTGCAGTGCTGACAGCTGCCCCAGCTCCTTGGGCAGCTCCTGCAGGCTGCTGCAGCCCTGCAGGTCCAGCTCCTGCAGTGCTGACAGCTGCCCCAGCTCCTTGGGCAGCTCCTGCAGGTTGCTGCAGCCCCCCAGGTCCAGCCGCTGCAGTGCTGACAGCTGCCCCAGCTCCTTGGGCAGCTCCTGCAGGCTGCTGCAGTTCCACACGTCCAGCCGCTGCAGTGCTGGCAGCTGCCCCAGCTCCTTGGGCAGCTCCTGCAGGCTGCTGCAGCCCCGCAGGACCAGCTCCTGCAGTGCTGACAGCTGCCCCAGCTCCTTGGGCAGCTCCTGCAGGCTGCTGCAGCCCCCCAGGTCCAGCCGCTGCAGTGCTGACAGCTGCCCCAGCTCCTTGTGCAGCTCCTACAGGCTGCTGCAGTTCCCCAGGTCCAGCCGCTGCAGTGCTGACAGCTACCACAGCTCCTTGGGCAGCTCCTGCAGGCTGCTGCAGTAACTCAGGTCCAGCTCCTGCAGTGCTGACAGCTGCCCCAGATCCTTGGGCAGCTCCTGCAGGCTGCTGCAGCCCAACAGGACCACCTCCTGCAGTGCTGAGAGCTGCCCCAGCTCCTTGGGCAGCTCTTGCAGGCTGCTGCAGCCCCCCAGGTCCAGCCGCTGCAGTGCTGACAGCTGCCCCAGCTCCTTGGGCACCTCCTGCAGGCTGCTGCAGTAACTCAGGTACAGCCATTGCAGTGCTGACAGCTGCCCCAGCTCCTTGGGCAGCTCCTGCAGGCTGCTGCAGCCCTGCAGGTCCAGCTCCTGCAGTGCTGACAGCTGCCCCAGCTCCTTGGGCAGCTCCTGCAGGCTGCTGCAGCCCCCCATGAACAGCCGCTGCAGTGCTGACAGCTGCCCCAGCTCCTTGGCCAGCTCCTGCAGGCTGCTGCAGTTCCCCAGGTCCAGCCGCTGCAGTGCTGACAGCTGCCCCAGCTCCTTGGGCAGCTCCTGCAGGCTGCTGCAGCCCCCCTGGTCCAGCCGCTGCAGTGCTGACAGCTGCCCCAGCTCCTTGGGCAGCTCCTGCAGGCTGCTGCAGCCCCCCAGGTCCAGGCCCAGCTCCTGCAGTGCTGACAGCTGCCCCAGATCCTGCAGGCTGCTGCAGTTCCCCATGTCCCAGCCGCTGCAGTGCTAACAGCTGCCCCAGCTCCGTGGGCAGCTCCTGCAGGCTGCTGCAGCCCCACATGACCAGCTGCTGCAGTGCTGACAGCTGCCCCAGCTCCTTGGGCAGCTCCTGCAGACTGCTGCAGTTCCACACGGCCAGCCGCTGCAGTGCTGACAGCTGCCCCAGCTCCGTGGGCAGCTCCTGCAGGCTGCTGCAGTTCCCCAGGTCCAGCTGCTGCAGTGCTGACAGCTGCCCCAGCTCCTTGGGCAGCTCCTGCAGGCTGCTGCAGCGCTGCAGGTCCAGCTTCTGCAGTGCTGACAGCTGCCCCAGCTCCTTGGGCAGCTCCTGCAGGCTGCTGCAGCCCTGCAGGTCCAGCTCCTGCAGTGCTGACAGCTGCCCCAGCTCCTTGGGCAGCTCCTGCAGGTTGCTGCAGCCCCCCAGGTCCAGCCGCAGCAGTGCTGACAGCTGCCCCAGCTCCTTGGGCAGCTCCTGCAGGCTGCTGCAGTTCCACACGTCCAGCCGCTGCAGTGCTGGCAGCTGCCCCAGCTCCTGGGGCAGCTCCTGCAGGCTGCTGCAGTACCACATGTACAGCCGCTGCAGTGCTGGTAGCTGCCCCAGCTCCTTGGGCAGCTCCTGCAGGCTGCTGCAGCCCCGCAGGACCAGCTCCTGCAGTGCTGACAGCTGCCCCAGCTCCTTGGGCAGCTCCTGCAGGCTGCTGCAGCCCCCCAGGTCCAGCCGCTGCAGTGCTGACAGCTGCCCCAGCTCCTTGTGCAGCTCCTACAGGCTGCTGCAGTTCCCCAGGTCCAGCCGCTGCAGTGCTGACAGCTACCACAGCTCCTTGGGCAGCTCCTGCAGGCTGCTGCAGTAACTCAGGTCCAGCTCCTGCAGTGCTGACAGCTGCCCCAGATCCTTGGGCAGCTCCTGCAGGCTGCTGCAGCCCAACAGGACCACCTCCTGCAGTGCTGAGAGCTGCCCCAGCTCCTTGGGCAGCTCTTGCAGGCTGCTGCAGCCCCCCAGGTCCAGCCGCTGCAGTGCTGACAGCTGCCCCAGCTCCTTGGGCACCTCCTGCAGGCTGCTGCAGTAACTCAGGTACAGCCATTGCAGTGCTGACAGCTGCCCCAGCTCCTTGGGCAGCTCCTGCAGGCTGCTGCAGCCCCGCAGGTCCAGCCGCTGCAGTGTTGACAGCTGCCCCAGCTCCTTGGGCAGCTCCTGCAGGCTGCTGCAGTTCCCCAGGTCCAGCTGCTGCAGTGCTGACAGCTGCCCCAGCTCCTTGGGCAGCTCCTGCAGGCTGCTGCAGTTCCGCAGGTCCAGCCGCTGCAGTGCTGACAGCTGCCCCAGCTCCTTGGGCAGCTCCTGCAGGCTGCTGCAGTTCCCCAGGTCCAGCTGCTGCAGTGCTGACAGCTGCCCCAGCTCCTTGGGCAGCTCCTGCAGGCTGCTGCAGACCCCCAGGGCCAGCCGCTGCAGTGCTGACAGCTGCCCCAGCTCCTTGGGCAGCTCCTGCAGGCTGCTGCAGCCACTTAGGTCTAGATCCTGCAAGTGCTGCAGCTGTGCCATGCCATCCGGAAGGTGCTGCAACTCACCGCATTCAAGCACCCTCAGAATTTTCAGGGACTGCAGGAAGGGGACACTAAGGAACGCCTCTGCCCCCAGCTTTAGCTCCAGCCACAACAGCTGGGTCTGGCAGTCTAGGCTGCTCACAAGCGTCGTTTCTTTGATCTGGAGAACCACTAGTCTCGTCTGTTCCTTGATGACCTCCTTCAGATTGGATACCGCACCTGCCCTCAAAATGCGCAAGCTGTCTCTCGGCACTGCCACATGGACGCCCCCCCTTCGCATCCAGGGCCACACGCTGGATAAGACGTGCACACCAGCACATTGCTCCTGCAAGATCAGGGTATTGTATGATGCAATGAGGATTGGTGAGCTTGGTGTTCCTGCATCTGTGAGCGCAAAACTGCCTGGGAATGCTGGATGGACATGCCTAGTTACAGCTGTCAAAACTTCTCACCCAAAAAGCATAGCCCTCTAAGCAGCACGTGATGTGCACAAAGTCCATAGCACTGCACCTCTTTGCTGGGAAGGTAATCCGTCTGTGTGCAACTCTTTCTTCCTTTGTTGAACGGGTCGGTACACTGTTGCTGCACATCAGGCTGCTTGGATGAAGCTGCCTTCATAACAGAGGTATGATAAACCCAGTTTACACAACTATTGGCAGCTCATAAACGCAGAGCAGCGCTTGATGGTATATTCCGGAGTGGACTGCTGAGATGACCGGATGACACACAGCCTGGTGTTTACAATTTCAATTCTCAGCGCAGCATGTAAACTAGGTGCAGCTACACACAGCGTGCGTGTGGCTTCACATAACCAGCTCTCAGAGTCATCATCCGCGGTCCAGCGGGCCGCACTCGCTCTCCAATCAGCATCCAAAGGAATTTGAGCAACAGCCAGCCGGGTGAATGCCTGCAAAGACCGTACTTACGTTCCCAAAGTGCCCAAATGCACTTGAGCACAATCGCGAGGGACACACTAGTGGAAGTTGACCTGCACGGGTTCACCCGCCTGCTGCAGGTCGTGAGGAGCAACGCAAGAGGCTAGGCCTGGCTGAGGCAGCACCACCGACTCCTGAAGTGCCGTGCGCAGGCTGTGAACACCGATGATGTGTATGCAAGGGTTGTAAGAGGCAACGCTGAGAGCAAGCAGGCCTGTGGTCTTTTCTGCGATGATTGCGTGGAGCTTGCATGCATCGGGAACAAGCTCTCGTTCAAGGCAAATGGAGCACCAGCGTGAAGCTGTGATACAGTTGACCTTTCGATTGGCCCCGCTGAGGCACGGAGGAAGGGGCAAAGGACCTCCAACCAACTATGACAGTGTCCTGTACCACGCAAGTCGGAAGACCAGCCAGGCGGGGGTGTTGGTGAATCCAGTTACCCACCAATGCCAGGCAGGATCCTAGCGGGCCAGGTCTGGGTCCCAAGTGGCCTCGAGAGCATGCCAATGCACTTGTGGCCCTGAGGCAACATGCTAGGCTCATCAACCTGGGAAGACCTGAAATCATGCGCCTCTCTCCTGTGTCCCTCCCTGTGGCAGCCAGTGGGCATCTTGCGAGTGGGCAGCCGAGAACATGTGAAAGCACTTGTGATCCCAGGGAAACCTGTTGGGCTCCTAGCAGGCTTCAAGTGCAAATGCGCTTCTGGTCCCAGCGCAATGAGTAGACCTTGTGAGCATGCTGCCTATGCACTTGTGAGCTCAGGGCATCCTAGTGTGCTAGCCCTAGTGTGTGTAAACTTACATAAGTGAACCCTAGTGCGCTACGTCCGCTGGGATCCAAGCCCGCACCCAGTGGAAGGAGGACAACATGTTAGATGTAGGTGAGGTGCAAGTTCCCTGGGTGGGAGGGGGGGAAAAGAAACAGAACGAACGCAATCACGGGTTGCGTTGACCCAAGCCCCAAACATGTCCAGGCCAGCACCATGGCATCCTATATATCTGCCTGGCCATGCTCCCTATCAATAATGGCTGCCCAAACAGTCACCCATGTCACCTTCCTGGCAGCGACACTCAGAAGTGACCTCGCACCACAGTAACAGCACACAATTACCCATATACCATATTCCGCACTCCGGGCAGCCAATCCGCTGGGTTCCAAGAGAACCGGTCTAGATTGGCTAGCCCTTCGCTTGTTCACTAAGTCACTGGGTCCAAAGGGCGGAGCTTTTATCTTCCCAGATATTCCTTTAACTATCCGGTCTACAAACTGACCTCTTAAACAACTAAATCAAACATACATACATCCACGAAACGGGTCTAACCACATTAACTGGTCGTGCGTGAGGTTGGACATGATGGGCGACATGCATGCAGATGCTCATAAACGCAGTGATTCCCTTCAGCAGCATATGCATGCAGTCAGAACCTGGCCTTATCCATGTAAACAAACCACCCATCTCAACCCCATCAAACACAATCACACACAACATACCTATCTGCAAGCAGGGAGGGTGAGCAAACCCTGCACTAAGGGTTGCTGCCAATCATACACACAAAGCATCAGGGCAGGGCCACACACAAAGCCATGTGTCCCAACAAGAGATAGACTTCAAAATACCTGCATGTGTACCAGAGAGGAACCAAACATACCCACACATGCAATAACACAGGCTGCAGTACAAGACAAGGTAACCTCGGTGCCGGAACTGGGGTAACACCGCACAGCACTTGGAGCACAGGTTTCAGCACACCAATGACAAGAGGTTGCCTCACAGGCCAACAACAACGTCAGCCAGTACATCGCCAATTCCAGTTAAGCACCAACTACGCAGCCAAACAGAGGGTGCAACATATTCACATGCACAAAGTTGCAGCACATGCAATAAATACAGGCAGCAGCACAACACCAGTAACACAGGTCCAATGGGAACTTGGGTAACACCAATTGCAACCCATCAATAGAAGCTGACTTCTGACCCAGATGTTGCTGCAAAATGTCAGATATTGGATGGCAAATCTGATGAGGAGAAGCTGCATAGCATGCTTAATGAAGAGTTCTGGGGTGTAGACGTCGATGAGGAGTCTGGCTTAGTATATGGCCCTTTCAAGCATGCATTTAAGTGTATAGCTAAATATGTTGCAGCTGCTTGGAAGATTAGGAATGCTTATGCTCACCCTTCTGATGTGGCGTGAGGTCCAACCAATGGGGTTTGTTACCAACTATTGCTTGCACCCGGGCTTACAAGCCCTCCTTGCTTTCTTAAGTAGGAGGGAGGCTCTTACCCCCATTGGGGCAGTGGAGGTTTTGGGTGATTTTGACCTAGCTGCTGGACCTCATGTTTAGGCATGCATATATTGTCATACATGTCGAAGTTTACCCGTATTCTGTTCCACCTCGCTGCTCTTTGTGACAGCTTGAGGTGCGGGGCCTATGGCACTTATTGCTATGGCATATCATGAAATGTAATAACAATAGAAGCATATGTTGCAGAACGCCACCTGAACAAAGCGAGGTGGCCGCAGAATCAGTACTAAAACCGTAGCACATCAGTCACACATGCTAACGCAGGCTTACAGGAATTCCACAGCACATCAATAACACAGGCTGCCGTAGGCTCAATAACACAAGTTGCAGCACATAGTCAGTAACATAAGAGGCAGAGTCAGTACAGCCGCTTTGACGCCCATCAGTAACACAGGCTGCCGCAAGCTCAACGACACAGGGTGTTGCACACCAGTCCAATAACACAGGGTGCAGAGTCAGTACAACATGTGGCAGCACACTAGTGACAAACTCAGGGTGCCGTGCAGGCATGCAGTAACGTGGGGTGCAGGGCGATCCGTAGAAACATAAGAAACAACATTCAGTAGACATATAACTCATCAATATCAGCAACAATGTAGGTGGATACCACGTAGGGCCACTACATACACCACCCATACAGCAGTGGTGACAGCTGCCCCAGCTCCTTGGGCAGCTCCTGCAGGCTGCTGCAGTCCATCAGGACCAGCACCTTCAGTGCTGACAGCTGCCCCAGCTCCTTGGGCAGCTCCTGCAGGCTGCTGCAGCCCCCTAGGTCCAACCGCTCCAGTGCTGACAGCTGCCCCAGCTCCTTGGGCAGCTCCTGCAGGCTGCTACAGCAGTTCCCCAGGACCAGCCCCTGCAGTGCTGACAGCTGCCCCAGCTCCTTGGGCAGCTCCTGCAGGCTGCTGCAGCCCCTCATGAACAGCAGCTGCAGTGCTGACAGCTGCCCCAGCTCCTTGGGCAGCTCCTGCAGGCTGCTGCAGCCCCGCAGGTCCAGCACCCTCAGTGCTGACAGCTGCCCCAGCTCCTTGGGCAGCTCCTGCAGGCTGCTGCAGCCCTGCAGGTCCAACACCTTCACTGCTGACAGCTGCCCCAGCTCCTTGGGCAGCTCCTGCAGGCTGCTGCAGCCCCCCAAGTCCAGCCCCTGCAGTGCTGACAGCTGCCCCAGCTCCTTGGGCAGCTCCTGCAGGCTGCTACAGCCCCCCAAGTCCAGCTGCTGCAGTGCTGACAGCTGCCCCAGCTCCTTGGGCAGCTCCTGCAGGCTGCTGCAGTCCTTTAGGTCCAGCCGCTGCAGTGCTGACAGCTGCCCCAGCTCCTTGGGCAGCTCCTGCAGGCTGCTGTAGCCCCCCAGGTCCAACCGCTCCAGTGCTGACAGCTGCCCCAGCTCCTTGGGCAGCTCCTGCAGGCTGCTACAGCAGTTCCCCATGTCCAGCCCCTGCAGTGCTGACAGCTGCCCCAGCTCCTTGGGCAGCTCCTGCAGGCTGCTGCAGCCCCTCATGAACAGCAGCTGCAGTGCTGACAGCTGCCCCAGCTCCTTGGGCAGCTCCTGCAGGCTGCTGCAGCCCCGCAGGTCCAGCCGCGACAGTGCTGACAGCTGCCCCAGCTCCTTGGGCAGCTCCTGCAGGCTGCTGCAGCCCTGCAGGTCCAACACCTTCAGTGCTGACAGCTGCCCCAGCTCCTTGGGCAGCTCCTGCAGGCTGCTGCAGCCCTGCAGGTCCAACACCTTCACTGCTGACAGCTGCCCCAGCTCCTTGGGCAGCTCCTGCAGGCTGCTGCAGCCCCCCAGGTCCAGCCCCTGCAGTGCTGACAGCTGCCCCAGCTCCTTGGGCAGCTCCTGCAGGCTGCTGCAGCCCCCCAGGTCCAGCCGCTCCAGTGCTGACAGCTGCCCCAGCTCCTTGGGCAGCTCCTGCAGGCTGCTACAGCCCCCCAGGTCCAGCTGCTGCAGTGCTGACAGCTGCCCCAGCTCCTTGGGCAGCTCCTGCAGGCTGCTGCAATCCTTTAGGTCCACCCGCTGCAGTGCTGACAGCTGCCCCAGCTCCTTGGGCAGCTCCTGCAGGCTGCTGCAGCCCCCCAGGTCCAGCCGCTCCAATGCTGACAGCTGCCCCAGCTCCTTGGGCAGCTCCTGCAGGCTGCTACAGCAGTTCCCCATGTCCAGCCCCTGCAGTGCTGACAGCTGCCCCAGCTCCTTGGGCAGCTCCTGCAGGCTGATGCAGCCCCTCATGAACAGCAGCTGCAGTGCTGACAGCTGCCCCAGCTCCTTGGGCAGCTCCTGCAGGCTGCTGCAGCCCTGCAGGTCCAACACCTTCAGTGCTGACAGCTGCCCCAGCTCCTTGGGCAGCTCCTGCAGGCTGCTGCAGCCCTGCAGGTCCAACACCTTCACTGCTGACAGCTGCCCCAGCTCCTTGGGCAGCTCCTGCAGGCTGCTGCAGCCCCCCAGGTCCAGCCCCTGCAGTGCTGACAGCTGCCCCAGCTCCTTGGGCAGCTCCTGCAGGCTGCTGCAGTCCCCCAGGACCAGCTGCTGTAGTGCTGACTGCTGCCCCAGCTCCTTGGGCAGCTCCTGCAGGCTGCTACAGCCCCCCAGGTCCAGCTGCTGCAGTGCTGACAGCTGCCCCAGCTCCTTGGGCAGCTCCTGCAGGCTGCTGCAGTCCTTTAGGTCCAGCCGCTGCAGTGCTGACAGCTGCCCCAGCTCCTTGGGCAGCTCCTGCAGGCTGCTCCAGCCCCTCAGGTCCAGCTGCTGCAGTGCTGACAGCTGCCCCAGCTCCTTGGGCAGCTCCTGCAGGCTGCTGCAGTCCTTTAGGTCCAGCCGCTGCAGTGCTGACAGCTGCCCCAGCTCCTTGGGCAGCTCCTGCAGGCTGCTGCAGTCCCCCAGGACCAGCTGCTGCAGTGCTGACAGCTGCCCCAGCTCCTTGGGCAGCTCCTGCAGGCTGCTGCAGTCCTTTAGGTCCAGCCGCTGCAGTGCTGACAGCTGCCCCAGCTCCTTGGGCAGCTCCTGCAGGCTGCTACAGCCCCTCAGGTCCAGCTGTTGCAGTGCTGACAGCTGCCCCAGCTCCTTGGGCAGCTCCTGCAGGCTGCTGCAGTCCTTTAGGTCCAGCCGCTGCAGTGCTGACAGCTGCCCCAGCTCCTTGGGCAGCTCCTGCAGGCTGCTACAGCCCCCCAGGTCCAGCTGCTGCAGTGCTGACAGCTGCGCCAGCTCCTTGGGCAGCTCCTGCAGGCTGCTGCAGTACCACAGGTCTAGATCCTGCAAGTGCTGCAGCTGTGCCATGCCATCCGGAAGGTGCTGTAACTCACCGCAACCACGCACCCTCAGAATTTTTAGGGACTGCAGGAAGGGGACACTAAGGAACGCCTCTGCCCCCAGCTTTAGCTCCAGCCACAACAGCTGGGTCTGGCAGTCTAGGCTGCTCACAAGCGTTGTTTCTTTGATCTGGAGAACCTCTAGTCTCGTTTGTTCCTTGATGACCTCCTTCAGGTTGGACACCGCATCTACTCTCAAGATGCGCAAGCTGTCTCTCGGCACTGCCACATGGATGCCCTTTCGCATTTTCCATGGCCCCCTGGAGAAGGCGTGCACACCAGCACATTGCTCCTGCAAGATCAGGGTATTGTATGATGCAATGAGGATTGGTGAGCTTGGTGTTCCTGCATCTGAACGCAAAACTGCCTGGGAATGTTGGATGGACATGCCAAGTTATAGCTGTCAAACCTTCTCACCCAAAAAGCATAGCCCTCTAAGCAGCACGTGATGTGCACAAAGTGCATAGCATTGCACCTCTTTGCATGGAAGGTATCAAAAAAGACCAATCCAATCAGGCAGAAAAAACAGTTCAAATTGTTACAGGAGTCTAGCAGCAGTGAAGGTTGTAAGGACGGTAGCAAGCTTGAAACCAAGGTTTGCACGTGGTAGCAATCGGGTTGGTTTCTTCTTAAAGAAGGAAATAGGGAGCCAAGCTAGACTGAATCAATACATAGAAGGGCATGTGCAAGTACGCTCACCACATGCTGCCTTGCCATACTCTCCTGCCCAGGCTTGATGATCAATCGGAGCGCTGGGTTGGGGCTCCAGGGTGTGGGGAGGTATTCAGCCCGGCTTGGGCCACACAGGCTCTTTGCAAGGTGTACAAGGACATCGTGCACCAGAGCAACCTCAACCGTCTCAACCCGGCTCATCCAGAAATCTTGTGCCGTCCCTCGCTGCAGCAGATTGCGGGCAAGCAGTTGTTCCAGAGTTTCGCTGAAAAGCACGACCAGGTCCTGCCAGGGGGTGTCTTCCCGGAACAGCATGACAATGTCCAGCCATGCCTCCCGCTGCTGGTCCGGCAAGAGCTCGATGCTGAAGAGGAGGGAGGCTCGCAGTTCTTCGTGGGGATCACCGGTGCAGCCAACCACCCCCTTCTTGCTGGCCAACCTCTCAATCACTTGGCTCCTGTCACGGGTGCCTGCAGCTTGGACCAGTGCTCCAGCCACTACTTGCAGAGCCAGTGGATGGCCCCCGCAATACCGCAGCACCGATTTCATCTGCTCCTTCTCCAACTCCACGCTTGGTGCAGCTGCAGTAATGACAGCTTCAGCATCCTCGTCCTGGAGTGGTGGCACTGCGTAGGACTTGAAATCCCCGAGACCAGTAGGGAGCCCCATTGGCGCAGAGGACCGACTCGTGAAGCACAAGCTGTACAACCATTGGCATGCTGCTGCAAGTTGCTTGGGCAGCAGGCTTCGAACATGCGATCTGCTCAGAAAGCGGCGCATGCATGATGCAGCACTCACCCTGGGGGTGTGTCACTGGGCAGCAGGTCCCTGATGCCGCCTTCTTCAGGGACGTTGTCCACAAGCACCAGGACAGCACCAGCCTTCTTCTTGAACTCTTGCTCCAGCCGGTGCTTGCCCTCGGGAAGCCGGTCGAAGGCAAGGGGCTCATCCCTCCCAATGACCCGTTGCAGCAGCTCCTTCTGTGCTCGCAACAGCAGGGCGGAGCTGGGGGTGGCACCGCCTAAGCCTCTCCTGGTACTTCGTTGCTGCTCGTCGGATAGGACAGTCACACTGTAGACCCCACCCGGGAACTGGCTGCTTGCTTTGAAGTGGCTGCAGAGCTGGTGGGCCACTGTGCTCTTGCCTATGCCTCCCATGCCGTGCAGCAAGACGCCCCACGTGGACACCTCAAGCAGCACCGCCACCAATTTCTTCAGTAGCGAGTCTCGTCCCACTGCAGTGGTGGCAACCAGGAGGCAGTGCATGAGAAAGCTGGCAGCAGTGGAAAGCACATGCAGATATGTTCTCCAGCAGCAAGAAAATCGTGTATTGCATGTATCCTAGTGAGCTATGCATAAAGTCCCAACAGAAGACAATAAGACTTTTGGGTGCAAGCAACGGGGCAACATGCAGGAACGGAGCATCCATAAGTACATATCTGGTGCAACAGGCCCAAACAGCCTAACACAGCCCCAAACTGGCCCTGTAAAACTCTTACTCATCCCCACTTACCTATAGTTGGCAGGGGCTCAAAGTGCTGGACCACTATTGCCCCGTCATTCAGCGCTAGTTGGAGGTCAGTCTGCAGCTCAGCCCTCAGCTTTAGCCACAGACCTGCCGCCTTCTCCACTTCCTTGCTGTGTCCCTCGGCATTGAAGAACCTGCAACCATCACAACACCACATCGGAGAGGTTCTGACTGCAAGAGTGCGTTCTGCAAGAACTGCTTTCAGCTTATGCAGTTGATGAGGGGTCACTCCTCCTGCTGCACCAACAGCACGCCATGTCATGACATACCTACATGCATATACGGACCTACTCTCAACATGCGCATCAACCTCCCCACCTTTCACCTTGATGCACCACCCTGCTGAGTGATGGAGGCTAGCTCCCCTGCAGCCTTGGTGAGCTTCTCAAGTATTCTCTCCCTTCGTTCGGTGCTGACGTGCTTCCAGGCCTTTTCCAAGTGAACGAGCAACAGCCTGCAGTCCTCAAGTTCATCCTTGGCCTTTCCAGGCATCTCTGCACTCGAGGCCCACTGCTTGACAACATAGCTCAGTAAAGCCAGCACTGGGCCCACATATGCCACACCCGCACCCGCCTGCAGCAGGCTGGCAGTTGCAGGTGTCTCAACCACCGCCTTGATCTGCAGCAGCCCAGCCAAACAACAACCAGGGTCGGCAGCATGATATTCTCCTATGGCTGCACCTATCAAGCAAGCCCATGTGAGCTCAAATGTTTTCCCTTAGCCATCAGACCAATATCTGAAGGGCAGAGATAACATGGAACCAGTGATGAAACAGTAGCCCTTGCCCAAGCAGCCCCTGCTGAGTTGTTGACTGATAGTGAGAGGATGTGGGCAGCAAGTTCTTGCCCATAAGCACCATGCCTAGCAGCAACTCCCTCTGTAACTCAGGCAGCCTTCCTGCCA
This sequence comes from Pseudopediastrum boryanum, assembly GCA_963556185.1. Classification (NCBI taxonomy): domain Eukaryota; kingdom Viridiplantae; phylum Chlorophyta; class Chlorophyceae; order Sphaeropleales; family Hydrodictyaceae; genus Pseudopediastrum; species Pseudopediastrum boryanum. The sequence goes on from OY744495.1 coordinate 7,974,467, forward strand.
ACAGGTGATGCACAATATGAAGCTAAGCCTGGAATCCCAGTAGACAGCACCACAAGACTTCTTAGCACGCTCCTCTCATTCCCGTGCACACTGTCTCAATAGCCTTCAGGTGAGGCTCAGCAGCCTCTGTTGCCCTCTTCACAGCAGTGGCTGCTCCACTCTTTGCGTGCCGCTCCTCCACACCCTTGATCACCTACGCAGCACAGTGAAGGCCAAATGGGAAAGTTGAACACCATACATAGCAGGGCGTACAGGTTACCCAGGACTCGCGGGAGCGCTTGTGGCACTTAGAGAGTTGGGTTGTGGAACACAGAGCTCACCTGGTCCAGTGCCTGGCCGACCTGATCAAGGTCAAGCTGCTCCGTGCCTTTCACGGCCTTTTGGAACTGTTCTGCTGCGCGATCCAGCAGGTCGCGGTCTCGCCCTGCTCGAGGGGGAATCGTGGTGCTGGACTTCGAGGCTCCAGACGCTTCTTCTGCTGGAAAAGGCCGGAGGCAGGGACAGCTGAACGAGGACCCCATTGGTGCTTTCTGGTTACCTGAAGCTCACGTTGAATAGAGTACTGCAGGTAGTGTATTATTAGCAGGTGTTTTACTAAAATTAGGTACTGCTAAAGAGAATACAGCCTACAATGGGTGATCAGGTGGTCTGGCCATACGAGAAGGCCACGTGCATAGTCTCAAGATCGAAACCACGACCCAGCAACCCCTCGTCTTAGCCATCAGAATGTCCTCGTCGGGACACCCGAGACCTCTCCTTCCCGCTGTTTGCAGTCAGTATTATGGCTCACCCGCGCACGGCCATGTCCGATGGTGCCGGATGGTGCCGAGTGTGTTAATGTGCGGCAGTCGGGTGTGAACCCTTAGAACCCCAACCCTGGCCTGCGAGTATGATGTTACCCACTCTTGGCCCCGCGCCTTGGCCCCTCCGCCCTCAGTTTCTGGTGTCAATCCTCTCACCGGGCTCCTGGACACGATACATAGTGCCTTTGGACATGGTCTTGCTGTATTGAGCTTGTTTCGCTGTGTCGCGTGACGCAGGCTGGTGCTGCTGACACGAGCCGCTCCTTGGCTGACGGAGCTGACGTTATAAGGATATTGCAAACGTTTTGCGTTCCTTTGGTTGCCTACGCTTGGGCTTGAGCACAAAGTTGCAGTCAGGGCATCCGCTTGCCCCAGCTTTGCACCGCGGTGTGTGGGGATGGCCTCCCCCGAGCTCAAGACGTTTCTGCGCAATTTGAAGCCAGCATATGAACAGTATGCAGAGGAGCTACATTCTATATCCTTTACGGATGTGGATGAGGTAGCAGCAGCAACGCCAGAGCTGCTGGAGGGCAGGGCAGGCGTGCCCATTGGGCCCGCAGGTGTCGTTGTGGCTGCAGCCCGGAAGTTATCAGGTGGGTACCGAGCAGCACAATCCTATTCTTGCTGGTAATAGTGCATTCAGGCCAGCACGGCCCATCCGGACCCCCTATCGAAGGAGTCTCCATCACATGGGAAGTGTGGCCGTCCGCATCAATGCTGCCTCCAGTGTTTTGGTACCTTGGAAGTACAGCTGCACAAGGTTGAAGACGATGCATGATCCTGCTGCATCCATGCAATCCCCACCTGACCCCTTTCTCATCGCTGCCCCCACGCATGTGCTCATCAACCTTCGCTTGGACCCACAGCGCCCCCGCCAGGTGGGTACTGCTGGGAGGCAGCAGGGTGTGCTATGGGCATCAGTTGTAGCCTGGCTTGACATGTGTTGGGGTTGTTGATGCCGCATGATGTGTCTGTCATGGAGGCAGCTGCGTAGCCGGGTGCAGTGGTTGTTCCATGCTTGGTATTCAGGGGATACATGTTGAGAGGCAGGAAAGGCGTGCATGGCAGCATGCATGCATGCATTGCCATGTTGGATCCCATGGGCCAATGCTGCCCAGAGGTATGTGCCGCTTGTACTGACCATGCCCTTCAACACTTTACATTAGGCACAGCAGGTGGGTGCTATTGGAGGCAGCAGGGCTCGCTGTGGCAGCTTGGGCAGGCAGTGGCACCCCTGAGGGAAACGCTGACCAGCCAGTGTTACACAAGGCAGTGCTGGGGACCTTGATGATGCATGAGCAGCCACCTGTTTTAGTGCATTGGTTTGCTGCATGCTTGCTTGGTATCAGCAGAGCCTCCTGGCCTTTGTCAGCTGCTTGGGCGTACCTGGAGCATTGCACGTATGGAGTGCTGCTTCTCCACTGTCGAACTGATCCTGCCCTCCCTCCTCCTGCCCCTTGTGCTTTTGCCCCTGCCCCTGTTCCCTCCCCCCATCGCGCCCTGTCCCCTCGCCCTGTGCTCCTCAACAACCTACAACAGGCGCAGCAGGTGGGTGCTGCTGGATGCAGCACGGCGCGCTGGGACTCTTGGGACATGCAGTTGCAACCCTGAGTGAAAAGCTTACCAGCCAGCGTCACGCAAGGCAGTGCTGGGGACCTTGACGATGCATGAGCAGCCACCTGTTTTTGTGCATTGCTTTACTGCATGTCTGCTTGGTAGCAGAGGCTCCTGGCCCTTGCCTACTTGTTGGCATGCTCCCTCCAAAGCACCTGGGGCACTGCATGGAGGACAGTGTTGTGCTTTGCCATTGTTATCAATGCATGTTGAGGTGGAGCTGCAACTATTACGATTGCCTTGTGCCCCACTGTGCTGGTCAGGGGAGAGCCAGCAGGTGCAGCCGTGCTTGCTCACAGTTTCGCTACACCATGGTCCTTGACATGCTCTCCATGACGTTCTTATCTTTTGCTCTTGTTCTGCTGTGGTAGGTGGTGTGGTAGGCGTCTGGAGGCAAGTAGACGGCTCACTGCTTACAGGCAAGCGGAAGCTGCTCTATGCTACCATCATCGTGACCAATGAGTATGTCAGCCCAGAAAGGCGCTGCGAAATCAGGGCAGCAGTGGACTCAGGCTGCACGTTTGAGCTAGTGCTTCCAAGGCGAAAAGTGGAGCAGCTGGGTCTGGGCGAACGGGAGAGGACCACAGCCACTGGGTTTGGTGACAAGGTGAATGACATGATCATATACAGGCCAGCCAAGGTGCAGCTGCCAGCTACTGTAAATGATAGTGAGGTGGTGTACAAGGAGGCAGACCTGGTGGTGGCAGCTCGTGATGTGCCGCTGCTGCAGGAGGAGGACAGCAGCTTGAGTGAGTTTGCGGGGCTCAGGAAACCCAAGCAAGTAGTGCTAGAGGATGGCGCTGTGAAAATCGGTCCCATGAGTAGTCCACGGAGCCCTGCGACAGTGCCAGATGCCATCTTGGGGCTTCCTGGTATGGTGAAACTGCGTCTGAAGCTGGATGCAGAGCACTCCTGCCTCCTGCCCATGGTCAATGGTGAGCTGGTGGTGCATGCTATCTCATGAAGCTTGATGGGAAGGTCAGTGCATTTATGCTTAGAATTTCTAGATCATTTATGGATCAAGATCCGAGAAAGGTGGTTGCCTTTGTGTCAGAATGCTTGGATTATAGGCGTTTTGAGGCACCAGACCTAGTTCCTTATGCTACCAGAGAGACTTTGCAAGAATTAGGTCTGGCTGAGTACAGGGTGGATACATTCTCGTCTGACTATGATGATTATCTTGATGAGTTTGGTATTGAGCTTGATGCCCATGGAGCCTAGTTTGGCTCCGAAACGGGCGCCCCCTTTGAGGGGCCAATTTGTAATCTGTAATATGTATCTCATAGGCGCATGGCGGGGTCTGATGAGAAGAAGGGGTCGTATGATATGATAGCGGCAACAGCCCCTTTTGTGGGGCCATTTGTAACAAGTCGAAATGGCAAGTCGAAATGGGCTGGCCTGACATACATTGGCTAGCAAGGGATTTAGGGTGGGCTGGTGGCAGCCATTGTTTGAGCTTGGACAGGAAATTGAGTATGCCGTTGGAGCCTAAGTTGGCTCCTTGTGGGTGGCGCTGCCCCCACCGGCGCCCCGCTTTGACGGGGCCATTTGGTAATTGGTAATTGGTAACAAACAAACAACGTGCGTGCGTGTAATCCATCACATACCAAGACAACAACAACAAACATTTAAGGTGTGGCAACCGCAAAGGGCCGCTAGGTCGAACCGACCAAACACACCATCGGATACTCTCTAACTTGAAGAAGGGTAACACATGAAGAGCCAACAAAGGCTCATAGGGACGGAACGGGAAGATCTACCTGTCATCCTCCGCTCTCGAATAGCAAACATCCGACAATGATACACTCAAAGAGACTCAAGCCAAGTATAGGCCTCCCGCATAGCCATGTCTTAGGGCTTTCTGGGCTTTAGTGACTAACATCTGATATGATCTAAATCTGGCACTTGACACTTGCCCAGGTGTGCAAATTGTGTGAGGAGGTAGTGCCACCAAATAAACAAATATCCTTACGTTTAAAAGTGCTCCAGCTATGCAGTGCTAGCGCCATTGAGTCCCTATGTATCAAGGGCTCTTCACACACGGACATTACGGCATGCCACTCCTCCTCGAAAGGATCACATGCTTGCCAACCGAACATTTTTGCCTCGAGTGCGCGACCTACAACGTCATACGCGATCTGTTGACTTTGAAGGTGCATATCAAGTCGATTCACGCATTGCTAACATCACATTCGCGGTGGCGGCGGACTCTTGCTTGGGTACACACATCGGCATCGTGTAAGGTTTCGCCATGTTGAAACATAATCTGCCTGGAAGCAAAGGTGAACAAAAGCCCTATCTCTTTATGCTTCATTTATCTCGCCGCATCTGACGTAAGTATCCTTGCAGCTTTGGCGGACTTTGCTGGGGATGCGACGGACCCTGGAGACGTGCGAGTCTCGTGAGGTAGCATCCTGCATGGGTTTGCTTATGTTGCAAAGGAGGTCGGCGTGAATGCACAGCTCCTAGAACAGCCTTCTGATACCTGTGCAATCGTGCTAGACGCAGAAGAGCAGCGCGGCATAGCACGGTTGCTGAAACGCTGCACAGTGGCCAACGTGGCTGACCCACTCAGCCACATTTTCACGGCTAACAGTGAATTAGAGGCCACTATCATTGCTTCGTTGCCTTCCATGAGCCTTGGTCTACAGGAGAACACACTGAAGTCCCAGGTCAGTGTCAAAAGCCCTTATGTGCCTAGTAATGAACTAGCTAGGTGCCTAATATATGTCACCTTTTTGCAGCTCAACAAGGAGTTCAGTGCAATTCAGAAGCTGGGCCGGAATCTTTGCTCCCAGACTGGGACAGCTGCCGTGCAGCTCAAGGTTGAGCGAAGGATCCTCTACAAAACATCAGATCATGTCACCAATGAGCTGATTGTAGACCTTGCGTTCCCAGGAACAGCTTGAACTATTCAGCGCATCATGGACGCCTACTGGCAGGCAAAGGTATCGTTCTGCCCGTCTTGGTTGATTTTTCACAAGTCAAATTGTTGGACCCCAAATTCTAGAGCTGCTTTTTTGGGCACCAAATCTGAGTTTCGTACTCTTTTGCAGGGCGGCAGACCAAGCAAGGCAGAAGCTAGAGCAGCCAAGGAGACACCTAATGCTCGCACAATGCCCATCACCTGGGGCGTGGGTGTCTTGCTGCTCCTCTTCCACCAATCACAGCTGCTGCAAGCCCTGTGTGAACTGAAGTGAGTGCTTGTCCCAGCCCCTGCTACTCATTAAGTTGCCGCAGCACCTCGATTCACTTTTGTTTATGTCTGCAGCACAACCATGGCCTTGAGTGGTAATTGGCACCCTGCAAGCCTCAGCAAGGTCCCCGGCAGTGACTACAGCAGCACATCTGTAGCTATGAAAGCGCGCCATGCTGCCATGGCCATGCTGGGGATAGCTTTCGAGTTTTACACCGGTAGCAGGCCCGCAGAAACGCTGCGCTGGAAGTTCACTGACACACGCATTGCCACCTCAGATGGGACTGACCTGCCTGTCTGGTACTTGGGGCTCGCCGGCATGCTCAAAGACTATCAGCAGGCTCTTGGAACAGGCTTTGAGATGAGAAGCTATCACTGCAAGTTCCTCATGGGCAGTGGAGAGTGGGATCCCGTTGATATCCTGCCGCGTAGTATGTCAGGTGCGCATTATATCACATGTCGCTGTAGTAGCTGGCTTTCAGTCTGGCAAGCACCAATTACTGTTTGCGGCAGTGAGTACCATCACCAATTTTCTGCAAGAGGCTGCACGATTTGTTGGAATGCCTTTGGCACCAGGCATTTGCACACTCTAATTGGTTGCTCTTTTCATGCTGCAGGTCTGTGCCTTGCTTCAGTGGTCACCCTTGCATTCGTGGTAAGGTTTTGACTGCTATTGCACGGGATGAGCACCACTGCACACGGTCCCAAATAATTCCTTGCAGGTCCTTACATATCTGAATCCTACCAGTCCAGCCCGCCCCATTGTTGTGAAGAACTCAGAGTCTCCCAAGCAAACAGCAAACAACCCGTCAGGATTTTGCTTTCCTTACGGTAGGCCACCCTCTTCCTCTGGCAGGCTTGCATATTGCCTGTAGCGCAAGGTCTCACTTGGTCCTAAACTGCAGGCGGTCTCCATCACACCGACTTGAGCGAATTGCAACAGGAGAGCAAGGCCAAGCGGACAGTCGGAGATGGGTTGGCAGACCAAGTGGATGCTGCCGAGAGCAGTGCCAGCTTCCTAAGCAACTGTTTCAAGAAACTCAGAGACAGTGTGGCAGGTAAGCCCTGAGAGAATGGGACTGTGAAGGGGATGAGAGCATTCCTGAGAGAATGGGCAGAGAAGCCGCACTGCTCCCAGTACTTTAGGGCCTATTGGTGGAGATGTACCTTACCTTTGCTGGCTTAGTCACCCAATTACAACTTTTGCCCAAGTCAATTTTCCTGAAGCATTCAGGGGTCCGTCATGGGCCCCTAATTTTCCTGCTGTAGGCAAAGTGGCAACCGCGAGCACCGCAAGCACAACTACTGCCTACAACAAGCCGTCACTGAATAGCTACCGCTATCTTATGGCCGGGAACTTCTGGCTGATCACCAAGAAGCTGTCATGCCTGCCCAAGGACTTTTGGGAATTCTACCTGGGCAAAGCCGGCAGATCTGAGGACTCCACATCCTGGAGGTCATACACAAATGCCTACACAGGTGCCTTCGGCAGTCGGCTCACGTATGTCACAGACCTTGGCAGTGCTGTGTTGCGAGTCCCTTTTAAGGAGTCCATGCTTGGCTGGTAAGTAGGTCAAAAAACGGCCCTCTGCACCACTCTGGGGACTTACGTGGTTCGTACATTAACTTTGTATTGTTCTTGACATCAAATTCTACTGCAGAAGGTTTGTGGAGGCCCGCCTACTGGTACACTTGCACAGATTCTGGAGGCCCATTTGTTGCACATACAAGTCAGCAGTTAGTTTCTGCTGCTGAATGAATGTATAGCCCTTATTCGTACTGCTGTTTTTGGTATGCAGCACTTGCAGCACCAACAATTTTTTTGCTGCTGCAGCAGGTGCCCAAGCAAGGCTAACGCAGATGTGATTGCGAATTTGGGGGCAGAGGGATCCATCCAGCAGGCAGCTGAGCTTGCAGCAGCTTATGCACTCAACCCTGCCACAGCCCAGATCTGGCAGCACCTGATCGCCAAGGTTAAGGATACTGGCAGCCTTGGGGGCATGCTGCGGGCCACGACGGTTCCGTTGGTCCACTCGGGCTACCAGCTGCCTGCTTTTGGAGACGGTGTGGACTTGCAGTGGCTTGGGTTGGGCAAGGAAGCAGCAAACACTCTCTTGCAGCAACTGCTTGCAACAATCCACGAGAGCAATGTCAAGATGTATGGCACGGCTGCTATACCGGCCGAACCTAGCTGCAAGCTGCTGCTGCAGTGCCAAGTGGACCTGCTTGCATGCAACTATGACCAAGTGAAGCCCACGCTTGCCGCTGCTGGAGATTGCCTCCCGCACACTACCCAGTCAGCAGCAGCTCCAGTCAGCGACGAGTTGCTTGAGGCACTGATGGCGTCAGCAGCAGCAGTAGCAGCAGAAATGGCAGAAGGACTAGCAGCAGCAGAAGGGGTCACGGTGCCACGGGGCACAGGGTTGCTGATCCTGCTCCACAGCTCCTGGGCTGGCAAAGGCAGAACCCTTCCCACAGGCAGAGCTACAGTCGGTTCCCTCAGTTACAGCCACTACACAATTGGGTGCCTGATCAGCAAAGAAGGGGTTCTGATGAAGCACAACCAGCCCCAGCAGGTTCTGATCCGTGTCGCCCATGAGTTTTTAGCAGACACCAATACTGCTGCTGCGGCTGGCCTCTGGTCGGCAAAAAGCTTCTCAGTAACAGTGGAGCCCTGTGCAACGTTGCTGCTGGCCGCCAAGCCCCTGCAGCTGATCCCGAAGCGGTTCAAGGCGTCTACACCAGGTTACATGGCCCTTTATGGAGAGGGACTGTCAGAACAGTCAATCAGTGTTGCCTTAGGTGAGTAAGCCTCGTGGTGAGCCCATTGCTAGGTTCAATGCCTTTCGTGTTGTATCTGTCGAGCATGCTAAAGAATTCTCTGGTTAGTTCTGGATCAAAGACATGGGCCGCATGCAATTTGGCTGCATCTGTGTTTTTGCCCCTCAGTAGTTCATAATGGGAGATCTGGAGCTTGGTGATTAGCTTTTCCAGCGCTGCCCGCACCTCCACAGATTTTGGTGCCGGCACAAGCTTTTGTTTCTTCTGCTGAGGGGCCACTACTCTTGGGACAACATTATCCGCAAGTTCTAGTGTAGTTTTTGACGTTACCACATTTCCGGAATACAGGTTGCCCAAGTTCCTGTAATAGAAACAGAGGGCCTGTGCAAGGCTATCTGCCAAATCACTCCGGCGAATAGCCGAACCGCCTAGCTTATTCCAGTGGCTCAGGTCATGGTTTCTGTCGGCAAATAGGTTACCTGGGGCCTTGTGTAAAACGTCCTCTACGGCTTTGACCACAGCAACCTTGCGAAAGTGTCGAGTCAGCTTGGACCACTTATGGATGCCGAGAAATGCATACCTGACGCTTGGCTCTATAGTTTTGACTGTACATCCCTGCACAATGAAAAAGGTGCTGCATATCATCTCAAGTTGGCTGTTAAATAACAAGGGATTGACTTTACGCTTGCTCTCCTTGTCCAAATGCTGCCTCTCAATCAGCACCCAGAATTTCCTGTTTCGCAAATGACCACAAACAGTGTCGTGTATGTCTTGCAGTGCAGCAACAACTGGCTTTGTGTCTGATATGCTGGTTTCGTGCTCTCCCAACAAAGGCCGGCGCCTCCACCACAACACTTTTTGCGTTGCACCATCAAATAAGGTCAAACCTGCATTTTGGCTGCCAACGTCTATTGACAAACATACATCCTCTGGAGGCGCAGGCTTGTTTCGTAGCAGAGCCATGATTGATATTATTGACACTGAACATTTGTTTGCTTGCAGGCAAGCTGTGCTACGAGGCGCAACGGCCCAAACGGGCTTTGGGAGCCGCAGCAACTGCAACAGGGCCAGCAGCACTTTATGGTCTGCCAGCTGCAGCAGAGGTGGGAGCACTTGCCAAAGCGTATGCGGCCCTTACCGACTTGGCACTGTCTACGTCTGAGGCAGAGGCAGCAGCAGCACAGGACTTGACTTGTGCTGAGGTGTTGCCAATCTTTAGGGCAGCAAGCAGCAGCAGCAGCTCTCATGTGGCTGTGGTGCGGGACGGCATCAAAGCTCTTCATGCGGCCGCCATCAGTGGACAGATAGCGCCTATCGGGACGCTGCAGCAGGTGCAGGAGGCCCTGCAGGCCCTATGGGTCCCGTCGCAGCCCGGCAGCAAGCGACACAAGCCAGTAGCAGCTGCTGCTGATGCAGAAGAGATGCAGGTGGACAGCATTCCCTGTGAGCACTGCCAGATATCAGAGGGTGATGCAATGCTTGTGTGTGACTGGTGCGGGTCTGCATCTGCTCACCTCAGATGCCTGGGCCTCTCTAGTGTGCCAGCAGATGTTTGGCTGTGCTCAGCTTGCACAAGGGAGGGGCACAGGCACTCTGCTCAGGAGGCAGCAGATTTGGATGGTCGCTGGGTGCTTGGGAGCTTCAAGGGGGTCGCTGAGCCATTTTGGGGCCAGGTAACCTCCACGGGGTGTTATGGGCTGCTTGATCTGCGGTACAGTGACGGGGAGTTATATTCTGGTGTCAAGGCAGCTCACCTGCATGGCAGGGAGGAATTGGTGTGGCACACGGGGTTGGAGTTGCAGCCAAAAGGGTGTGTGGTGCCCGCTGCGGTGCTTGCAAAGTTCAAAAAGATGGGGTGGCTAGCTTGAATGCGTTAGGTTTTGGAGGTGCTAAGCTGAGAATGCGTGGACAAAAAAGTCTTTATGTTTAGAGCTTGCACAGTTGCGCAATGGCTATAGTATTACCGCATGAGTGGTGGCATCGCACAGTGCGCAATGTTTTCATGGTTGTGTTGGGAGTTGTTTGGTGGCGGTGGCAGATTCAGTTAAACCATTTGCTCACCTAGATTGCCAGCTTATACTTGAGTGGGGGGTGCAAATTCCCCCCCCCCCCCAAAGTTTTTTGGGGGGAGAGGAAGTTCCACTCCCCCCCAAAGCCCAATTGCTATTACAGAAATCTTTTGGGACCCTTCTGCTCCCAAGGGAGTGCATACCCGGTTTTTTGATGCACTGCATTTTGCACGCAAGTACTAGCAGTTTTCTTGGGGGGAAATTCCCACAGAGTCTTAGGCGATGCACCCGGTAATAAGACATGTGCACATAAGCACGCATGTTTGTCCATGGGGACCCTGTGGTCTGACTTGTCAATTTTTGCCAATGCCTTAGTAATCTTCTCCATTGCTTCCGGAACCTATGCCGCAACCCACTTAAGGAGGCCCGCTCGTACTCTTTGAAGCAAGGAATTAAGCATGGCTCACGACGTCGCTTACGAGATTGTGAATTTGGCAAAGGTGATCGAGGCAGCGGACAAGTCCCATGCTCTGGAATCCCGGAGATGGAAGATCACAATTGGCGGGGATTATGTTTCAAGCTCTGTCCAATTCTGCCATGATGGCGCCGGCACAACAATCCTGCGCATGCCAGGCCGCAAGCCACTGTCTGTTGCCACATCCGAACTTCGAACCGTGCTACCCCAACTCCTCGTGGATGGCTTCACCTGCTACTGGGACGGCCTGAACCCGGCGTATCAGAAAAAGAGCTGGCGCGTCAAGTTGTACGACGGCAAGAAGCACGCCAGTGGTCGCTGGTCCTTCCCGACAGATCAGCTCGTCACAAGTAGGGTGGTGGAGGGCGACACTTTAGTGGTCATCCTGTGCATCGCGCTGAAGGACGCTGTGAGGGGCTGTTTGTGCTTGGCTGAGAAGGTCAAGGTGGATGTTGCGGAGTAGCGTGCATCCATGGGGCCCGCGCGGGGCCCGGCTGCACCTGCAACCCACTTAAGGGCATGCGGTCATACCTTTGAGTATCTTGAGCGATGACACCCACATGGTATCTCGGCCACGTGAATTGGTGTGTCAATCAGCCTTTATCTGAGTGTTGGTTTGGCGAAGAACATGATGATGGTTGTGCAAATGAGAGCCTCTTGACTGATGCTCACATGAGAGAGGAGTTGTTTAGCGCAACGGGCGGTTGCCGACTGTTACTACCCATGTTGCCCGGCCGGGACACACTTGCGTTGGTGTCTCTGCCGGGCCCTTTGGTGACTGTTGGAATGGTGTTGACAGCGGTGCACAACTTTTACAACGAGCAACCTATGGACAAAGAGGGCATTGCCTTGGTGCAAGCGGCGACCGATAGGGACTGTTGGTTTAACAAAGATCGCGTGCTTGAAGCTCAAGCAGCTGGCAAGCCTGTGTACTGGGCGGATGTGATGTGTGCCAGGACTTGCTTTGATTGCCTGCGTGTGGGTACTTTTGACAAGTATGAAGTGGTGCTCACTCGGTGAGCGGCTTTTTTTGCATGCCGTCTGCAAGTAAAGTTACGTAATCCGACAGGGATATCACAGCTTCATAGGACAATTTGCATGACACCCGTGGGGCCCGCGCAGACCCTGTGCAAATCTTGGGAGCTCTCGAGGGGTTACGTAATCCTTGTGGGGCCCAGGCAGACCCTGTGCAAATCTTGTCCCTAAATTGTAAACCCGCCAGATTACAACTAAGTTTGGCCAGTGGGCACATCAGACCCACATCGCTCCTGACTTGCATGAGCCATCCTAGGATGCATGAGTGGCCACAAGGACCCATGTGGCGCGTGCTACAGATCCACCACCCGCAGGCACCTCTGGTACCACAAATAGGATGTCCGGATCCGCTGGAAGCACCGGTGCTAGCGGAGTTCTACCCTGCTCTAACCCCGGCCCCACTAACCACCATGTGGCCGACTCCAGATTCCTCAAGGTGTCACAGTTTGCATGTTTTATATAGAGAGGACCCTTGACGGAGGCGAAGTGTGACACAAAGCAATTCTCTCACTGTCACAGGGGTCTTCCGGGGCACCTTTGTGTCAACCCCAAATTCTTCAAGGTGTCACAGTTTGCATGTTTTATATAGAGAGGACCCTTGACGGAGGCGAAGTGTGACACAAAGCAATTCTCTCATTGTCACAGGGGTCTTCCGGGCACCTTTGGGTCAACCCCAAATTCCTCATGGTGTCACAGTTTGCATGTTTTATATAGAGAGGACCCTTGACGGAGGCGAAGTGTGACACAAAGCAATTCTCTCACTGTCACAGGGGTCTTCCGGGCACCTTTGGGTCAACCCCAAATTCTTCAAGGTGTCACAGTTTGCATGTTTTATATAGAGAGGACCCTTGACGGAGGCGAAGTGTGACACAAAGCAATTCTCTCACTGTCACAGGGGTCTTCCGAGCACCTTTGGGTCAACCCCAAATTCCTCAAGGTGTCCCAGTTTGCATGTTTTATATAGAGAGGACCCTTGACGGAGGCGAAGTGTGACACAAAGCATTTCTTGCACTGTCACAGGGTCTTCCGTGGCACCTTTGGGTCAACCTCAAATTCCTCAAGGTGTTACAATTTGCATGTTTTATATAGAGAGGACCCTTGACGGAGGCGAAGTGTGACACAAAGCATTTCTTTCACTGTCACAGGGTATTCCGTGGCACCTCTGGGTCCACCCCAAATTCCTCAAGGTGTCACAGTTTGCATGTTTTATATAGAGAGGATCCTTGACGGAGGCGAAGTGTGACACACAAGCAATTCTCTTAGGTTCTTAGGTTCTTGGGTGCCCCCCTACCCACCTCACTGATAATGGTGAATTTCCACAGGTCGGACCTTCCCTTACGAAACCGGGAGTGACGGTTGACTAGAGTGCTTTGGCTTGAGTCTTAGCCTGTCTGCCACGTGCGTACGCGACGGACCCCAAATAATCCCTACCCGGCTGTAGGACACACGCCTCACGTCAAATGGCTGCTGTGAGCATGACCGAACAAGCAAATTGCAGCGATGAACCCCAATGGAGTAGCTACAAGAAAAGGTACCATGCAGATCCTGAGTTCCGCGAGCGCGAGAGAATACGGTGCGCCGAGAAAGTGCGCCAAAACTACGAGCACTACCGGGAACTGTGGAGGCAGAAGTACTTGCGGCAAAAGGCTCGGAAACAGAGTGCGCAACGGGCCACCTCCACGACCCAAGTCACAATGTGATCACCCGCCGGCCGAGTGCCGTGTCCTTATCGGGCCAACCTCGTCGGGGGACCGTCGATGGCTGCGAATCCCCGCGGGCCCAACGAGCCCGCGAGCCCACTCACTGCCACAAGCCCACGCAGCGATTCGCTGGGGAACCGAAGAGCTTGGTAGATCGCCGCGGGACCGACGAACCCACTCCGCCACGCCAAAAGTCCCCGTGGCATCCCCGCGAGCCCACGCCGCGAGTTCCGGCCCGCCTCCACCCTCGAAGGCCCCGCCGCGCGCGCCTCGGACCAAACTGCCGACGCGGCTTTTCCTACCCATTTTTCCTCCTACCCACCTCATGAAGCACCCAAGATGGCAAGGCATCACACTGCCGTCATCCTTTACCTTGACGATGGATTGGCGCAAGAGACGGACATCACAATGAGCTCCAAATACCTCACGAGAGTCCCACGGGGCAACCAACCCGAGTCCGTGGACCTCGCTATGCTCAACACAGAACTGGATACCCTCATCCACGACGCAGATGGTGAAGTCCTCGGCATACAGAGCCCGATGGGCTCCGGCAAGACCATGATGTTGTCCGAGTGCATTTCCTAGCTCGACTCAATCACGGCTCATGGCCACGCGAGTGTGGGGCTGATCACGTATCGGCAGGCTCTCGCTCTCAACATGCTTACGGAGCGGATGTATGAGCTAGGTTTCCGGCACTACCTGGGGGGCACGCGAGACCTGGGGGACCGCATCCTCATCCAATTGGACTCTATCCTCAGGCTCTGCGAGCGCACAAGCGAGGGCTTGCGCGTGCCCAAATTCGACCTGCTAATCTTGGACGAGTCAGAGTCGCTGCTGAATCACTGCACCGCGCAGACCTTGGGCCTCCGCCAAGGTGCCGTGGTCCGTACTTTCTGCGCCATAACGCGGGCGGCCAAGAGGGTCCTTGTGCTCGATGCGTACCTTGCCGCGGAGACGCGCGAGTTTGTCGCGGCCCTTGGGCTGCCCATGCGCGTCATACGCAACACCTTCAGGACATCAGAGCCGCGCACTTACGTTTTTGGGAACCAAGAGGTCAAGTGGGTCATGCGCATCATAAAAGCCCTCATGGCTGGCGAGAACGTCGCCGTGGCGAGCATGTCCGCCGTGGCCATCCGCAAGCTCAAGGCGATCGTCTTGGAGATGGAGCTCTTGAGCGAGGAGGAGATTCTGCTCATTGACTCGCGGACCGATGAGGCCACCAAGCGCCGGGCTGCTCAGTTTTGCAACGTCGACTTCAAAAAGCGCTTGACCATGTGGAGCCCGGCCATCGAGAGCGGGGTCAACTTTGACGAGAAGTGGTTTCACCGTATGTTTGTCTACATGTGCAGCGGCTCCACCACGCCCAGCGGGGTGAATCAGAGCAAGGCGCGGATCCGCGAGCTCCTCGGGGGCGCCGAGGCGCGTACGGTCCACTGCCTGTGCAAGTGGGTCACCACCTCCGACACGGTTGCCCCATACACGCCCGAGGACGCGCTCGAGCACTTCCAGTGGCAGGAGGGCCTTGCGTGGCCCAAGTCCCTCGACTTTGCGTGCCAACTGCCCGTGCAAGAGCGCATGACCGACTCTGGCGACGTCATCATGGGGGTGAAGCGCGACGATCCCATGACAGTCATTGCAGCACACAACTATGCGCGGTTGATCAATGCTCAGCGCAGATTTTTGCCTGACTTCATCAGATTTGTGGAGTACGGCGGGCACAATTGGGAAGTCGGGCCGGATTGGCTCCACCGCGGCAAGCAAGAGAGGATTCTGCCGAAGGGCTTTGACCACAAATCCGTGCTCCTTGGCGCAGCGGCCATCTCGGACACACAGGTAAAGGAGTACCTTCTGCAGCAATTCACGGGGACCGCAACGCAGGAAGTGAAGGACTCGCTGGATCGCTACTTCTACGCACGGGCCTGGGGCATCCGCAACGAGCGCTTGGATGAGGCCTTCATCACCACACACACATGTGACTCGAGTGCGCATGCGCTCAGGGTGCTGCATGCCATGTCGGTGTCACATGGCCCGTGGTCGGTCCGCCCCTTAACCGAGGACCCGGAGGAGCAGTCACAACCTGTCACTGCGCGCGCCAAGGTGCTCAACGAACTCCTCGAGGCCCTGGGGATCGACAATGTGTTGGACGCATGTCAGAACAGCTGCACCCTGACCCCTGAGATCCTAGCGGCCCTTGGCAACTGCGAGGCATTCAAGGCCGAAAGCGTGGCCCACGTGGAACAAGTGTTTGCCTTGTCGACCAGCGGGTCAAACTCGGGCAAGCCCGGGGCTGTGGCAAGGCGCGTGAGGGCCTTGTTCGCCCGCGCGGGCCTCGAGTGCAATGTAAAGAGCCAGCAAATCCGCGTGAGCTGCAAGGAGAGGCCAAGGGAGTACAAAATTGACTTTGACACGCCTGCCACGGCGACCATGGCTGAGCTCTTGAAAAACAAGTACTTTACCATCAGCTTGCTGCATCCGTGGAAGGACGAGCGCCTGATCAGATTCCTTGAGAACCTTGTGCCCACGCACATCTTGGCCTACATCAATCCAAAGAAATCACCGGAGGGGTGGGATGACTTTTGAGAGGCTAGGCCCTTTGCGTTCATTCCTACCCAAAAATGTTCCCCGGGTAGCATGTACAGATAGACAAGAAATCATGGTGTCCCGTGCGAATCCGTATGATACCTCCTTAATGCGCTGGCTCTGCGATACCAAGTGCTAGATGGCCTCCACCGACACCCGCCAAGCCACCCACCTGTTCTTGAGTCCCACGGGCAAGGCCTGTATCCCGCCGCACCTCTTAGACGAATTTGAGCAGGCCTACGCGACCTACTTGAACACAACGCGCACACCGTGCCTGGGAATCGTGCAAGTCCACGGGAGTGTCTTCAATCTTCACATGGACCTGGATTTCAAGATTGCCGCGACGGACCTTGAGAGCTTAAGAGCTCATGAGGCGGCCCTCTTCAGGCTCATATTTGATGCCGTCAAGGGCGTGCTGCCCGACGCAACCGAGATGGTTGTGTGCACGGCCAAGCCATACCCGCTACCGTGCGGCCTCACAAAGGTCGGCTACCACCTCCATTGGCCGGGCGCGCAGCCCGTGGGGGTCTAGGCTGCCATGGAGTGTCGCGCCGCCTGCATCGAGGCGGCACGAGGCGCCGGGCTTGTGTTAGCGCCTTCGTGGGAAGACGTGTTTGATACGGCGGTGTTCAGGCCCGGCACAGGCCTGCGCATGATTGGTTCCATCAAGGGGCCCGCCGCGCCCACTTCCAGTATCTACATGCCCAGCGTGGAGCTCTGCGACAACGGCGAGGGCCTCCAGGTGATCCCAGTGGCAAATCCTCGAATAGGCCTCCACAGCTGGCTGCGCAAGACGCGGGTGGCCACGCCGGGCCCCGAGGAACACCAAGAGCACGCGGCGGGCCCCACTGACAGCTATGCCAGCTCCGCAGACTTCCCTGGTATCCACGGGGATGCCATCAACATCAGCGCATTGGCCAAAGGGCAGCTGGTCGAATGCATCCGTGGCTGCATCTCTCCAAAGTTTCTCGATTTCTAGGCGGCGCCGGTTAACAAGGTGTTTGTGCTCGGTGGCCATAGCAAGCTCCCCACAGTGATCCTGGCGCTAAACAGCAAACGATGTTTGAATCTGAGGGCCCCGCGTACTTGCCACAGCGGCAACCACACATATTTGGTGGCCAACAAGGACGGCATATGGCAGCGCTGCCACAGCCCGAAGCACGAGGTCAGCGACAGGCTGTACGGATGCTGCTCCCAGTTTTCGGGGCGCATAGGCGCGCCAACTCGGATCTGCTCGCACGCTATCAGATCTGGCCAAGGGCAAATAATGGAGCCACCTTGGACTCCCTCGCTTTCTTTGGGCCCCCAAAGCGAGCAATTTGTGATGCGCCCACCATATTTCACTTTGTCGGTTCAAACCCTGCGAACCCGCATCCCCTTTTTCAACGGGCCAGGCGTCATAAACAAAGTCGAGCCGTTCTCATTGTTTGATGACAAGAGCCGTAAATTATATAGCTTACCTCCGAGCAGGTTTGCAGACCACAATTCCCCCTGACCTGGTGTCGAGTGTGCTTTACAGGACTTGCATTCCATAAATGCGGCGTATGGAATCCTGTTCTCAAACGCCAAGTTTTCGATGTCCATGGCCAGGTGCGACAGCTGGGCCTCTAGTTGTTTCGTAAGGTGCGTGATACGGGTGCGCACACGGCCCCGCATGCCCTCAAGGGCAAACATGACATATTCGCCCGTCGTGTAATCTCTGGAAATCTCAAGCATGACACTGTTGACAGTTTTCAGCGGATTCTCCAAATTGATGCGAATCAGTGGGAACTCTTCGCAGTAGGGATACGGAAACACCATCCCCATCTCACGTACAAGCACTTGCAGCTTGGTGATACGAGGGCAGTACCCGCCGCAAGCTTTACGAATCACAGGCCTCAAGACCGCGTTCCATGCGCCCTTCACGGGAACCGGGTGCCAGTAGACGGCAGAGGGCTGTGACATTGTATCGCTGGTGGCAAACATACACCTTACAAGGGAGATATAAGTGATCTGGTCTGTACGCACACTCATGCGGTCAAGTCTCACATCTTGGGCGGCGCCGAGCCCCCAGCAACTCACGGGGTGCACCGCCGCAAGCGATTCACACACACGCGACGGTTCCCGTCAGCTCACGGCGGACTTCACAACACGCGGCGAGCCGTTCACAAACACGCGACGCCCCCCGGCAGCTCACGGTGGCCCGCGGGGAGCCCTCCGCAAGCACGCGGCGACCTCCGTCAGCTCACGGCGGACTTCACAACACGCGAGGGCCCGCGGCAGCTCACGGTGGCCCGCGGGGAGCCCTCAGCAAGCACGCGGCGACATCCGGCAGCTCACGGCGGATTTCACAACACGTGAGGGCCCTCCGCGAGCGCAGCTAGCTATACACAAACATGCGACGCCCCCCCGGGGCTGACGGGAAGATGCTGGAGATGGCAGACCTTATCTCAGTGGCACTGAAGTCTGCAACATACAGGAGCTGGCCGGAGCCCCGCCCGCAAAGGGAGTGAAAAGCAAAAGCAACAAGAACTAAAGGCTGGCCGGAGCCCAACCTGCGAAAACCAGAAAACACCACAGTCAAAACACAGACTGGCCGGAGCCCCGCCCGCAAAGGGAGTAAAAAACAAAAGCAACAAGAACTAAAGGCTGGCCGGAGCCCAACCTGCAAAAACCAGAAAACAAAACAGAGTCAAAACACGGACTGGCCGGAGCCCCGCCCGCAAAGGGAGTGAAAAGCAAAAGCAACAAGTATTAAAGGCTGGCCGGAGCTCAACCTGTGAAAACCAGAAAACAAAACAGAGTCAAAACACAGACTGGCCGGAGCCCCGCCCGCAAAGGGAGTGAAAAGCAAAAGCAACAAGAATTAAAGGCTGGCCGGAGCCCAACCTGTGAAAACCAGAAAACAAAACAGAGTCAAAACACGGACTGGCCGGAGCCCCGCCCGCAAAGGGAGTAAAAAACAAAAGCAACAAGAACTAAAGGCTGGCCGGAGCCCAACCTGCGAAAACCAGAAAACAAAACAGAGTCAAAACAAGGACTGGCCGGAGCCCCGCCCGCAAAGGGAGTAAAAAGGCAAAAAACAAAGGCAACAAGAACAGGCCGGCCGCAGCCCTGCCCGCACACTCGCACCTGCTTCCCCACGTGCAAGCTGGCCACAAGTGCTTTCGGTTACAAGCCCTCCGGGACACGCGCCGGCCGCAGCCCTGCCCGCACACTCGCACCTGCTCCCCCACGTGCAAGCTGGCCACAAGTGCTTTCGGTTGCAAGCCCTCCGGGACACGCGACGGGCGCGCCGTACTGCCCGGCGGCCCGCCTTGTTGACACGCATGCGTGGCACACGGAGCGCGGCGAGCCCGAGTGGTTTGCGTGGCGATTCCATGTATGCTAAGCCGCCGCTTGCCAAGCATAAACCTGGCTGCTTTTCACGCTTCTGACTTGGCCGACAATCGCCCAACCAAGCAGGTTGTGTGAGTGCACTTGCCCCTTGTGCACTCTAGCATTTCGATGACTCCATGAAGAGAGATGTGGGCCAAAAAACTGTCGGGAAATTTGTGGCCTTTTTGTTGGCAAAAAATCGCCCAACTACTTGCAAGGACCCTTGCCAGTAATTGGCGGCGGCAGAGCCGTCTTTTGACCATACACGCGCACACACGGCTAATCTAACTATATTTGCTATTGTAAGCTATTTGCTGCATGCTACCACTACCTTAAGCTGCCTACTGCTGAAATGGAAGTGGGCAAGTGCCCAATCTGAAACTGCTCGAGCGAGCAAATCAAGCCACAAACTGGCCGAAGCCCCGCTTGCATCTTGATGAGAAACAGGTGAGAAACAAATGCGAACCGGCCGAAGCCCTGCTCGCAGTGGGCTATGGCACCTTGACCTATATGTAGCGTGTGTGACAATGATGAAAGAGGGATGCTCTGCCACGTCAGGCCCCCAGAAAATGCTCCGAAAACATGATAACCAAGCTGACCCTTGATGACGGTCTGCACGGTCCCCTTGTCCTGCCTTGGGGCGATCCGAAGGCCGCCACCTTGCTGAGTTGAAGGAAAAACGAAGGGAATGCAAGATGTATGCGGCGGGAGGCAGCCTAAACGTAGCTTGCTGAGTTCCCGCCTCCCATCGCATGCCTGAACCAGAACACTTTGGCACGCGTGGGATCGTCGCTTCCCACGCGTTCAGGTGCCTTAACGGAGTCCGTTGAGTCGTCTCCATGCGGTCAGGGCCCTCACTGTGTCGCCCTGACCGCGCAGGATCGCCGCAGGAGTTGTGCTGTGTGTACCGCCTTGTACTGCCCTGAAGCCAAAGCCACGGATCCTGGCACGGAGGACTTCATTTCATTAACAAGCGATAAAGCAGCCTAGCACATAAAGCAAGGCGGTGACTTGTACTGCCAGCAACTCGTTACTTAAGGAGTTCAGCAGATGGGCTGCCAACTAAAGGCCTGCACGTCTATGAAGACCATCTGTAGAAGCCGCATGATCCACTAGCTGCGCCCAACTGTAGCCGGCTGTTCTTTTATTGTGGCTCCGAGAGCAAGATGTCTTGGCACGCTCATGTTCAGGTCCTGCCTGTGTTCGTTGAGACAGTAGAAGAGCATCACTGCGATAGTGAACTCGAAGCACTTCAGACCATAGTACGCGATTGCGCTGCCGAAGCTCGGGATGAAGGAGCCTTGTTTGAAGACGCGGGGAGCATCAAGGTTGTCTACCTGGGCGTGGCTGACATCACGGGAAACAAAGGGGATGTTATAGCGCTCTATGCTGCGGTTCTGAAGGCATGGCTAGCGGATGAGAACGATAGCCAACCCTTCCAGAAGCTCAAGAAGAACATAAGGGTACTGAGCACATCTGGCATCTGCACATCTGGGCCTTGCTGCAAAAGCAGTGAACTGGTGTCTTGTGGCATGCAGATTGCACTCGAGAAGGGTACCGGCAAGCTCCGCTGGGTCCCGCAGCAGATATGCCAGTCTCGGGCTCTGAAGCTACTTGATGACTCGAGCTGGCAGGAAATGACTGCAGACGACATTAGGGCTTTTGTGACTGCCCAAAAGACCACCAACAGCAACCAGCAAGTCTACAAGCTGAAGGGGGCCGTCCCATCACCTTGTAATGCAGAGACAGGCAGCTCCAGCCAGCCAGCAAGCAGGCCAGACTCAGGTATGCTGCTTGTGTGTCTAGCTGGGAGTTTGCTAAGGGAAACATTGGCCAAGAGAAGTTAGCTGCAGTCCGCTATTCAGTCTCACATGCCAGTTGGTGCAGCTGTTTTTCCCATCCCTGCTGCTGTTCGCACTTGCAGCACATGTGCAGGGCAGGGAACGCCTCACACCATAACACATGCTCATTTTTAGGCAAAGACATACTGCTTTGAGATCAAGTAATGGTGCTTCACCAGCTAATTTGTGCTTCTCTGCTGCTGCTCTAGGACCCGCGACGGGCCCCACAGGGGGAATGCCACCGCCAGCTGCTGACCCTATTCAAGTACAAGCTACCAACCAGGTGGCTCCTGCTCTGCATGAGTCTGTTCAAACTACCACAGACACTGCACCCGTGACGGGTGAGATTATAGGCGCGTTGGGAAGGGTTTTGCTGGACTCAAATATGAAATAGCTGGTTCACCAGCTCTACTGTGTGGCTGTGATGCAGCCATTCGCACACATGTTTTGCTTGTCGACATATACCTACGGTATCTCACCATTCCAGTCAGTCTCACATGCAATTTGCTGCAGCTGGTCTTCCCATCCATGGGGACACGGTGAGCTTCGCTGGGGAATGCGCACTTCTCTGCTCATCCATTTGCCACCCTAGCCACCATAAGTCTCCAACTCCAAAGTGATTGATCCCCCAAGGCCCGTGGCTCGGGCGCTGGGGAATGGGCACTTCTCTGCTCATCCATTTGCCACCCTAGCCACCATAGCCAGGGCCATCTTCTGAGCTTCAATTGTCTCCTGTTGTGCCTTGCTGAGCTGACAGTGACTCTGCCGCTCTTCAGAGCGGCGCTCTCGCTCTAATTGCGGTGGCCCAGGGCCCAGGGTCCCTGTTTGTATTTGATGGACATGTGCAGAGCAGGGATCTCCTGGCACCCAACCCGTGCTCATTTCTAGGCAAGGACAGCCTGCTTTGAGATCAAGTAATGGTGCTTCACACAGCTAATTTGTGCTGGTCTGCCGGCTGCTGCTCTAGAACTCGTGACGCCCCCAGCTGCTGACCCTGTACGTGTACAAGCTACCAACCAGGTGGCTCCTGAGCTGCATGAGTCTTTTCAAACTACCACAGACACTGCACCTGTGACGGGTGAGGTTACAGGCGCGTTGGGAAGGGTTTTGCTGGACTCAAATATGAAATAGCTGGTTCACCAGCTCTACTGTGTGGCTGTGGTGCAGCCATCCGCACACATGTTTAGCTTGTCGGCATATACCTACAATAACTCACCATTCCAGTCAGTCTCACAGGCAATTGGCTGCAGCTGCTCTTCCCATCCCTGCTTGTATTTGCTGGACATGTGCTGAGCAGGGATCTCCTGGCACCCAACCCGTGCTCATTTTTACGCAGAGATAGGCTGCTCTAGGACTGGTCTTCTCCCAATCCGAAGTTACACGGCTTGAATTTGATACACGTTGATCCCTTCTCACCTGTTTATTGGCAAGTAAGGCCTTCTCCTTTTGTCCCCTCTGCAGGTGCTTTGACTGCCACAGATGTTTTTGACCTGCTGGCACCTGCAGATGCTGGGCTACCTGAGAGGCTGTTGAAAGGACTGAACGCCCTTGAGGATCAGCCCCCTGATTTGGCCTATTGGCAGAGGTTGCACAAACAGTACAACGGATTCCGTGCACTCAAACCTGAGCAATATGGGGGTCTGGAGGTCAAGGCACAGCGAGAAGATGCTGTAAGGGCTGCCTACTTGACCATGCGCCTGCTTGCGGCATCTGCAATCAGTTCCCCCAACACCTTCAAGGATGTGGCTATGCTTGAGGCTGGTTTGAAGGCCAGTGGCTGGGTCCCCACTCTGGCCAAGCACATGGCACCCCTGCTAAAGGAGATGGCCAGTGCTCTGCAACAAAGCCGCAAGGAGGCAGAGGTCCCAGCCGCTTCTGTGCTGCTGAAGGAGTTCAAGAATGCTGCTATCAAAGGTGAAAACTGGGTCGGGATTTGTGGCCTCGTTTTATATTCCGTGCTCCTACCAAATCTGATGACAGCAGGCAGTTAGGAAAAACAGGGTCACACAGAGAGCAGCAGGGTCAGTGCACAGTTTTGTTTGCACTTTGCCTTCTCAAATTTGGTGCCAAGGGGTTCATTTGTCGGAATGTGACTAGTATGCATGCACGGACGCAGTCTCTTACTGGGCCATTTCTGCCGTTCCTGCAAGCAGCCAAGAAGCCCAGGGGCAAGGGGCGAGACAAGGACGAGTTTGAAGAATCTCTCATCAAAGCCCTTAAGCCTGTGAGCCGGAGTCTGCGCACCGCTCCTCCAAATACGTTCGACAGACCAGATGAGGAGTGGCTCACCGGCCAGCAATATCGGGCTGCGATAAGGCTGGTGAAGAAGGACGAGTATGACAAACTGCAGAGGTCTAATGATGCCTCAGATCAGGAGCTGCTGTGGCAGTACAATGTCGCGTTCACCAATTTTGCCGACTGTGTGCATTACTTGGGGGCGTCGGTGCCTGGCTTCAGCCCAGCAGCGGCACACAAAGTGCTTAAGGACTGGCATTACCCTGACTGGCAACTGAACCTGATGCTTGGCAACGGTGAGTCCTCATTTGCAGTTGGTTCTGTGAGTTATATTGTGTGTTGTGCAATGCTGACATTTCCAGGCAGCACGCAAGTGCCAAGCGCTGACCTTTAAACAAGCCTATGTGCTCTTTGTGTAGATGACGGTGCCAACCCCACTACATCCGTCGAGCAAGCCCCCGGCCTTGGGCTGTTATCTGGCAATGTGGCTGCTGGCAGCACCGAAACCTTAGCAGGTGGGCTTCAATTTTTGGTTGGTATCTTGATGTCAGTTTTGGCTATCAACACCAAGCAGAGGGGGGGGGGGGACCTCCTTGCGTCCCAATCTGGTGTAGCCTCTGTGGCTGCTAATCTTGGTAGGTGGTGATTGACCTACATGCAGCAGTGTAACACAGTTCCTGCCGGATTTGCCGCCCAATCCTGCCACAGATTTGGAGCCAGACCAGCAGCACCTCACCTACAACTGATTTGTGTGGAATCTCCGTGCATACAGGCAGCGAGATGGGAGTGGCTGAAGAGCCCGCCGTGCCGCCCACCCCCCAAGGTGGTCAGACCGCAGCCAGTGGCGACCAGATGGAATTGGTTTTGGATGAAGGTGAGCCCTAGTTTAGGGCATCCCTTGCATCTCCTAACGGCTCAGCGGCAAGGAAACCATTCTCTGTCATGCGCTTGGCCTTGCAGATACCAAGCGGCAACGGGAAGTCATCGGGTACACCCCAGTACGGCCAGGTAATTATCAACACGCTCTGAATAGCTTGGCAGGTGTCCCTTTGATCTTGCTTGTTCTTTGCAGCCAAGAAGTCGGGGGCATCTCAGCTTGCAGCAGAAGATGTGCTCAGCACAAGGCTGAACTCCCTGGTGCTGTACGGTAAGTTCAGCGGTTTCCACTCTGCAGGGGAGATGCTGTCTTTGGTCACGGCAAGATTTGTGGTGCATTTGCCCCTTGCAGCAGATTCCACAGCACAGCTGTCACTTGAATTTGGTTTTTGGGGCCTACACTGTGTTATTGCTCCCCACCTTCACAGATTCTGAGATGGGGGACACTGCTCCTGCAGAGCTCCCTATTCCAAATCAAGTCTCCCCCCCTGCCCCACACTGCCGTAGCCGTGGCTCTGAGAAGATCACTGCTGGTGCTGGGATTGACAGCAGTTCTGAGAAGGCTGCTGACACAGGTGGGTGACCCGGGAGAAGGATTTGGTGCCATGGTATCCTAGCGGGAGGGGTAGTTGTTATGACAGGTCGTCGTAACCAAAAATTTGATTGGGTTGCCTAGTTTTGGCTACCTACTTAGGACGCGTCTAGGGTCACGGCAGTAGCTGTTGCAGTTCTGGGTCTTGCCCTGGCCCCCTGTTGACACTCTGTGGCCTTTGCAGCTGTCACAGGAATCTGGGCTTGCGGCATCGGAGTTTTGTGGGGGTGCACCGAGTGCTATAAAGTGTTGCCCCAGGGGCCAAGTAGGCTCCCGACATTCATTTGCATCAGTTGATACATGTAAGGTTCCGGGGGAAGGAAACTCAGCAATGCCGCAATGTTGTAAAGTTTCTAGTCAGGTAGCTTTGTAGGCTTGGCACCAAATCTGCCTGCGAGCTGCAAGCTTGCTTGGGGCTGCTCCTTTCCCAGCATAGGAGTCTGGCACAGTGGGAGAATGGGCCAATCTATTGTGTCTTTGACTGTGCCTCTGTGAACAGCAGTAGCTGCTGGGTGACTGCAAATGTTTGAGCTCTCTAGGGCGCAACTGACTGAGACTGTCGTTCTGCTGCTGATGAAGGTGCGGCGGGCCCTGCTGAAGGTGCTACGAGGCCCTCGGGCGCTGCAGCTGAAGCCACCTCAGCCATGCAGTCCGTGGCAGGCACGGGCACCAACAGCGCAGGTGAGTGCAAAATTTAGTGGACTTCCGGGAAGGCTGACTTGCAAGGGTTCTGGCGCCAAATCTCAGCACGTTGCTTTTAGTTGCAGTGCAAAGTGTGGGCGGTCACCATTGAGCAAAGTGGGTGATGTGGGTTACTATGGGAGGTCTGGTAGGATTTTGTCTGGTGGCGCAGAGTCCTTTGCGTACAGGAGTGAACTTTTGAAGATTTTTGTATTTCTGTCAACTACTCAAGACTAGAGCAGCTGTTGAGCTAATGGACTCTCGGCCTGTTAGAAAACCATTTGGACTGCTGCTGACCCCCGTCACTAAGGGAACTCACAAGGGATGGCAGCACAACAGGCCATAGATTTTCACCAGTTTGGGGGGTCGTGACTGGCCTCTGTGTCCTCTGAGTGCACAGTGCACATTGCTTGGTCATAAGCAGCTGTATGTGGCTGATCCTTGCAGGCTTTGATGAGGGCATAATAAGCACGCACATCATGAGCACACCCGCCTGTGTTGGCCTTCTCAGCGTGTCACAGGAGCAGGAAGCCGACCTTCGTTTCAGATGTTTTTTGAGGCATGCCATGGCTGGTGTTTGTCAGCTTTTGTCTCCATACAAGTATGGCCTGGAGCAGTTAAGGAGCTTTTTCAAGAGGCACGGCTGTCAGGAGTGGATGGTTAATGACTACTTGGTCCCTGTGGCTCTGCACCCTTTAGGTGGGTAGTGGGATTAGAGTAGTGGGCGGCTCCGAGGGGTGTGTGGTCAGATGGCTTGCTTTACAGGGGAAAGGGGACTGCTGCTGAGGGGTGGTACTTTCCTGCGGCCTCTGTCCTGCAGGTTTAGGGTCTGAGGCCTTGGCTGACATTCGGGACTGGCACAGGTTGATGGTGGATGCGCTACCCCTCAATGATGAAGAGCTTGCATCTGAGGTTGCTGCTGAAAGTTACGGAGACTCTTCATGTGCGGCTGCTGCGGAAGACGCTGCTTCTGAGTCCAGTGGGGGAGATGATCAGTTTCTGGACCCTGATTACCTACCTAACCAAGGAGACCAAGGTGGGAGCGCATGGCAGCTGCATGTACACCTCTAACCCTTCCGTCCTGGTCTGCTAGGACCTGACCACTGTTATCCAACCCCCAAAGGCAACATGTACACACGATGGGCAGCCGCTGAAAGAACTGTATTGCCCTGCAGGTGAGCAACCACCACACCCAATGACCAAGGGCCATGAGTTCACAAAGGATCACAGGCGCCAGTTTAGTATGAAGAGTGAGTGGGGGTATGGTGACGTCTCAAAGGTCTCAGCTTTTTTGCCTCTCTACTAGACCGCCTTGCAATGTTCGATAGAGCTTGCATCACAGTTTGGGTAGCCTTTGTCCCGAGCTATTCAGCCCTTCTAGAAGGGATTTTGTCCCGTCCTGTTCAGCCCTTCACTACATCCAGCAATATTTTTTGCCCAGAGAGCTAGTCACTAAAATTGCTGAGTAATCAGTGATATAGTCTTCCGTGCCCTTAGTTTTGCCCTCTGCTTCTTTCCCAAACAGGCATCATTGCCAACCTCAGCCCCAACCAACTTGAGCATGTCCACCAGCTGGAGTCCTTCTTGGCTGTCATCAATGTGGAGCCACCAACCCCCTCCTCGGATGAGGAATCGGAGATGTCAGACGAGGATGAGGACGAAAACGAAGCACTTGTTGACACATCCCCTTATGCTACAGCTGCCATGAACTGGGCGCTTAAGATGGGAGGGGAGCCAGCGAGCACACAAGACTTGAAAGCATGCATCGAGCAGTACAACAATCACAGGCGCATGGCAGCTGATGAAAGGGCTCTGGTAAGCGAAGCTGCTGCCACGCTGCATGCCCTGTTCAAGCCCCTCTTGCAGAGTGGTGTGGTGCCATTTGACTCATAGGTCTGGGTGTTTGCTTTGAAGTCTCCCAGGGGCGCCCGGTACCGCAGCCAATACCTTGCTAAGGCAGTGGTGAGCAGGTTGATGGCGTGTATCCCCCTGGGTAGCTGACTGGCATAGCTGGTATGGTCTGCTGGCACACGGAAATTTGACAAATCTTTTTATGATGACAGTTCTGGTGCAAGCAAATCAGCCTTGGCTTGCTGTGTCTTGTAGAGGGTGATAGCAACTCTGAAGTCCCTCATCCTGCAGCCCAGCAGGCGCATCAGGGTTCTGTTGAGTTTTGCGTTCCAACTGCTTCTGCCCGTGGCACCACAGTATGGCTCAGAATTGGAAATGTTGATGCTGTGCTTTGCCGATGTGAACAAGTACTTGACACTGGGAGGCCTCATGGCTAAGTAGAGGCGTATCTCCTTGCTGAGGGCGGCTGTCAATCTGACCTGCTCCACGATTGTTACGCACTCTCCCTTGTCATCAGTTTCATAACCTAACACCAAGAATAGTTGGTCTCTTCGCATGTCTGAATCCAGGATGAGCCAACCCCTAGGTTTTTCCTCATCTACAGTCCATTTTTGTATCATCTGTGGGTTTGGGGCTGACCCTTTTTGGCTTGGCAAAAAGACCTGTACGTGGCCAAAATTGAGGAGTGGTGTGCAATGCATCTGTGTGCCCCTAAACCGCAGCTCGGTGAACAGCATGAGGAGCAGGCGGTCGGGATGACCGGGCTCAAGTTTTGCTATGGCGTCTTGAATGGCATTCCACGAGGTGCCAAGGTCTTCTACACGGCCGCCGAAGCCTTCACAAGCCCGGTGTTGTGCCTCATAGGCGGCCCTTGCTTGACTGAGAGCACCCTGCCATGTAGCCTGCACTGTAGCACGGTCTGCCTTGCCCAGCTCAGGGATGGCCCTGCTGGCCCAGCTGCACATGACCACAGCAACTTTCCGCCTTTCCCTTGGCATGGTTACGTAGTCAAATATGATCCGAGGTCCATGTGATTTTAAGATCAACTCAATCAGCGATGGGAGAGTCTTGCGTTTGACTCTTGTGCTTTCATCGGCTAGGGCCCTCAGCAGTGTTGCGGCTCCCGAGGCCCTGTATTCCGCGAGTGTTTCTCTTTTTAGGGGTCCGTGCAGGTGGATGATGGCATAGGACTGTATCTGACCAAACAGTTTGTTGATAAGAGTTTCGTCATCCATGTTCCTGTATTTGTTGACCACCTGATCCAAGGGGAGGGTGCGCGGGGGAGGAGTGGCAGCCATTGGGTGTCTACTTGTAATACAATAAAAAAAAACAAAAATTATGTAATATATATGTCGGCAATATGTTGCCGAGAAATATATTTAGACCGCTCTAACCGCATAGGGTTATGATCAGGGGTGTATTGGGTACTTGCTTTGGCCGCTGCACAATGTTGGTCTCATCAACCTTCAGAGGGACCCCATTTTCCTGCACGTTGATAACGTAGGCTCTCGATTGCTTCTCTGAGTGCATCATCGCTCTCGCAATCTGCTGCTTTTTGATGCGGCAGACTGCTTTGTCTCCCTCAGTTTTGCACCGTGATTCGTCGTAGACAGCTTGGGCCATGCTGGAATACGCATGGCGCACAAGCTGCAGCGTGAGGTAGGGATTGTCACAGGCAGATTTCAGCAGGGTGCACGCTAATTTGCTGAAGGATGCCCGTGTGTAGGGCAAGCCGTCTGATTTTTCTTGTGTGAACAGGAAGTCACGTAGCTCAAGTTGCAAACTGTGCTCTGTCTCCTCCACTAGGCAGGGGGGGAGAGCTACTGCAACTTGACCGTATGTTTTGAAGGTCTTGTAGACGCGCCAGCAGACCAGGGCCTGGCCCGTGCCCTTTGGAGGCAGGACTATGTAGTTGCCCTTGTACTCGGTGAGTTGGTGCTCCGTGGGCGGAGCCCTGAAAATTCTGCAGCATGCCAAATCTGCTCTGCATGGGGGTATCATCGTGAGCCATGCCAGCAGCAGCCTGGCCTTGCTGCCTCTGGGGAGTTTGTCGCGGACAGCACACAGCTCTTCGTAGCTCAAGAAGCCTATCTGCTGCTTTAAGGTTGCTCTGTTTTGGGCAGCAGGTTGGGACGCAAGCACGTACACTGCATGGTGGCTATTTTTGAGGTGCCCCAGTGCTTCCTGTACCCACTTCTGGGCTTTTGATCTGCACGTCAAAACGGCTCTGGCACATGACAGTATGGAGTTGAGGTATGCGGCGTGGCTCCAATGGGACAGATTGTGTTTTTGGACTGCTGCTGCAATTTTGGTGGTGGTGCCTCGGGCATCCCTGAGCATGTGTTCTACAGAAATGCCATCACATATTTGTCGGGCTACTTTCAGGTTGGCGCAATATGTAGCCAAAGTCCTTTTTTTGAGTCCGCATCCTACATTGGAGAGCTGCTGGTACATCTTGCATGGTTGGAGAGCAACAGTTGCATATGGCTTCCTGAGTCTGGTGTTGGGTGCTACGACGGGCACAACAGATCGCTGTGCCTGTTTGGGAGATTTGGTGGGCTGTTTGTTGTCGTTGGCGGCGACCTTGTCCGATATGTTAATAAGCAGCGTCCCATCTGGCTGCATTTGGGCTTTGCTGCGGGCACTGGTGCGAGGAGGCCTGCCTTCTGCAGTGGGCCGAAGAACACGTACCTGAGCCACACCGTTCACATGTGGCTCCATGTATTTGGATTCCGTCTACGTAGCATGTCGCATTTTTGTTCTGCTACTGCAGACGCACCCGAGTGACAAATGGGTACCCCTGCGACGTGCTGCACTGTAGTGCGCACCCCTGGCCGTACAAATTTTGTGGTCTAGTCATATCTGCCCAGATGGCTAAGTGCCTGCTAAGTGCCCAAATTCCTGAGAGGGTAGAGCTTGTTGACAAGGCAGGCCTGCATGGAGTAGTGTTGCTGACCAAAAATCTGGCAGTCAAGTTGGTCAAGTTGGCGTTTCTGATTACGAAAAAGGTCCCTGTGCCACTTAGTGTGGCCACCGTGGTACAGACTGGCATGAGTGAGCCACCCACAGCCATACTGTTCACCGACGAACCCCTTGGGGTGCGCGGCGAGACCCCTGACCATGTGCCGGGCCCCACTACTCCAGCAGCTGTACCGCTTGAAGTACAATACCGAAGTGAGACCAAACTTGTCTATTACCCGACACATGCTGATATCGAAGGGGCATGCACTGGTGAATGGTTGGAACTGCCATGGGAGGCGGCAGATTATAGCATCCCTTTGAGGAGCATGCCAAAATTCTGTGAAGAGCTCAACTCCACCAAGCTTGCAGCAAGCATTGGCGTGAGCCCTGCCTTCCACGGGGCGTGCATCGTCTTTGATGCTGGCAAGCGGTTTCGATACTGCAACGGCCTGCTGCTTTCGTGCGCATGGCTCCATGACACAATACGCCAGCATTTGGATGCACGTAGCAGCAACCCTGTGGGCATCATCGTGACTCGGCGCTGTGAACTTACGCTAGGGCGGAGTCAGCTGAATCCGGAAAGGGCTAGGAGACTCCTGGGGTCCGCAAAAATCCTACAAAAGCAGCTGGACAGCTGTTTCTCGGTTGCGTTGATGCACGGACTGCTGCACCTTGACATCCATGCAAACAACATAGGGCTGTCGAGAGATATCAATGGACAGCTGGTTGTACAACTAATCGACTGGAACCATGCTTCCAATCAAATTTGCCTGTCACGACTCCCCCAAGCCAGGCACCCCGAAATGATCGTTAAATGCATCATGCAGCTGACCGAAGGCGTCGTGGAAGACGCGCTGGTTACTGCCATGAGACCGCAAATAATGTATGATTCCTCTGCAAGGATACTGACTTGGTAGCATCCACCAAAAATATGCATGTACAAAAAGCCAACTTCTTTTTAATACGCACTTGCAGCAGGCAAGGCAAGAATAGAATGAACACGGCAACTGCAGTGCACCGTTTGGGCAGCACATTGATTCGTGAATTACATCTCACTGCAGAGCCCCTGCAGCACCTGCCGCTAGCTGTGATCTACCACGGCACCAGCGGTCAATGCACGTACTGTTTCCCCTCACCCGATGGCATATGGGTGCCCAACCAGTGTGCCACAGATGCAGCCATGTTTTTAACACAATACCTCAGTGAAAACCACATGAGCCTAGTCAAATCACACCTTGGCTTAGAGGCGGGCAACCTGGTAGGGTCGTTTACCTTGATCGACTTTCTCAGCTCCACGACCTTCCCCGTGCAATCCTCGTATCCATTCCTCTCTTTCAGCACCAAAGCGTAACATGCGATAGCATCTCTGCATGGCTTGTCGGGTGCCACCAGCCCCAGATGCAACAGCTGCAGGTCCTCGAACATGGGCATGTTGCCCGCAGTTTCACAGACTACCCCCATGAACTTCTTGGAATCATGCTCGTCAAGACGATCTGCTCCTTGCTTCACGAAAACAGGCAGGACCACGATGCGCTGGCAGAAGGACACCATCGTTGGTAACGCCCAAGCAGGATGAGCGAAAGATGTGCTAGACTGCTTTATGTGTTAGGATGCTTTATCACGTAAATGAAATGAAGTCCTCAGCCAGGATCCGTGGCTTTGGCTTCAGTCTGGGCAGGCAGTACAACGGCGGTACACACAGCCCAACTCCTGCGGCGATCCTGCGCGGTCAGGGCGGCACAGTGAGGGCCCTGACCGCATGCAGACGGCTAAATGGTCTACGTTAGTGCACCTGAACGCGTGGGATCGTCGCTTCCACGCGTGCCAAAGTGTTCTGGTTCAGGCATGAGGTGGGAGGCGGGAACTCAGCAAGCTACGTTTAGGCCGCCTCCCCGTCGCATAGATCTTGCATTGCCTTCGTTATTTCTTCAACTCAGCAAGGCGGCAGACTCAGGATCGCCCCAAGGCAGGACAAAGGGACCTTGCAGACCGTCATTGATGAGTGGTCAGCTTGGTTGTTTTTCGGAGCATCTTTTGGGGGGCTGACGTGGCGGAGCATCCCTCTTTCATCATTGTCACACACGCTACATATAGGTCAAGGTGCCAAGACCCAATGTTTCCGAGCAGGGCTTCGGCCGGTTCGCCTTCGTTTCTCATGTGTTTCTCATCAAGTTGCAAGCAGGGCTTCGGCCAGTTTGTGGCTTGGTTCGCTCGCTCGAGCAGTTTCTGATCGGGCACTTGCCCCATTTCAAGATGGACAGCTGACAGCAAAAATTTAGAGGCACACTAAATTAGTGGTAGCATGCAGCAGATAGCTTAGGTTAGTCGTGTGTGTGCGCGTGTTTGGTCAAAAGACGGCCTTGCCGCCGACAATTACTTGTAAGGGTCCTTGCAAGTAGTTGGACGATTTTTGCCAACAAAAAGGCCACAAATTTCCCAACAGTTTTCTGGCCCCCATCCCTCTTCATGGAGTCATCTAAATGCTAGCGTGCGCAAGGGGCAAGTGCACTCACACGACCTGCTTGGTTGGCCCATTGTCACCGGCTCCCCGCGGGCCAGCGTAAGCTGCAAACCTGCTCGGAGGTAAGCTATATAATTTACGGCTCTTGTCATCAAACAATGAGAACGGCTCGACTTTGTTTATGACGCCTGGCCCGTTGAAAAAGGGGATGCGGGTTGTTCGCAGGGTTTGAACCAACAAAGTTAAATCTGGTGGGCACATTGTCACAACAGGAAGCGATGGAAAAATGGCGGCTCCGTTATTGCAGGCCCGTCAAATTAGATAGCGTGCGCAACAGCACCCGAGTCGGCGCGCCTATGCGCCCCGAGAATTGGGAGCAGCATCCGTACATCTTGTCGCTGACCTCGTGCTTGTTGCTATGGCAGCGCTGCCACACGCCGTCCTTGTTGACCACCAGATACGTGTGGTTGCTGTTGTGGCAAGTCCGCGGCTCCTTGAGGTTGAGGCATCGCTTGCTGTTAAGGGCCAAGACCACCGTAGGCAAGCCGCTCTTCTTGGATGGCTTGAGCACGAACGCCCTGGTCACCGGAGCCGCTTTAAACTCGGCAAATTTGGCGGCAATGCAGCCCCGGATGCACTCGACCAGCTGACCTTTGACGGCCGGGCTGACGGGCAAGGCATCTGCTGTGGCGAAGCCCGCGCAGCTGTTTGTAGGGCCCGCGTAGGTGTCCGCGGGGCCCGTCGCGTGCTCCTCGTGTCCCTCGGGGGTCGGCGCAGCCACGCGCGTCTTGCGCGTAGGGCTTGTCCACGGGAACCGTGCCGTCCTCTTGCACCACCAGGCTCGGCATGTACACGTTCGCAACGGGCGTACCGGTCCCCTTGGTTGACCCGAGCATGCGCAGGCCGGTGCCCGTGCGGAACACGGCTCGGTCAAACACGTCATCCCACCCGCCCGAGGGCACCTCGAGGCCCGCGCGCCCCACGGCCTCGAGGCACGCGGCACGGCACTCCATGGCGGTCCTCAACCCCACCGGCTGCGTCCCCGGCCAGTGCAGGTGAAACCCAACCTTGCTAAGGCCACCCAAGAGCGCGTACGGCTCGGCCGTGCACACGACCATCTCGGTTGCCCCGGGGAGCACGCTTTTGACCGCCTCGAACACGCTGCGGAGAAGGGCATCAGTTTGAATGGAACCGGGGTCAGCCACTTTGAAGTCGAGGTCCATGTGGAGATAGAACTCTGCCCCATGGACTTGGACAATCCCAAAGCACGGGGTGCTAGTCGTGCACAAATAAGTCGCATATGCTCCTTCAAACTCGTCCGTGAGGTCCGGGGGGATGCATGCCTTGCCCGGGGGACTTAGGAACAGGTGTGTGGCCACCCTTGTGTCAACCGATCCCATCCAACACTTTCTGTCACGGAGCCAGCGCATCAGCGTGGTCTCATACGGGTTCGGGCGGGACACCATGGTCTCACTCACTTGGGACTCTGTACATGCTACCCGAGGAAAAGTGTTGGGTAGGAATGAACGCGGCGCAGCCTACGAGGGCCCCGCACCCGCCGAGCAATAGTCCTTGATGTCGTGGCTCCGCACGGCGGGCTTCCGGGGCTTACGCGGCGGCTTCCGGGGCTTGGCAGCCTCAGCAGCAGGCACCACGCCGATGTAGGTCAGGATGTGCGTGAGCACAAGCTGGTGCATGAAGCCGGCAAGTCGGTCATCCCTCCAGGGCGTGTCTGTGTATTTGCTTTTGAGGAGCTCCGCCATGACCGCCGTGGCGTGCGTGGCAAAGTCAAGCTTGTACACCCGCGGCCTCCTGCGGACCCGTTGGCTGTCTATGGTGCACTCGAGCCCCGCGCGGGCAAACAAGGCCTTAAGGCGCCGGGCCACAGCCCCCGGCGTGCCCAAATCTGCCCCGTTGCTCGAGAGACCAAAAACCTGCTCCACGTGGGCGATGCTGTCATCCCGGAATGCCTCGCACTTGCCGAGGGCCGCGAGGACCTCGGGGGTCAGGGTGCAGCTGTTTTCCGAGGGGTCGAGCACGTTGGCGATCCCCAAGGCGCCGAGGAGCTCGCACAACACCTTGGCGCGCGCCGCGACCGGCTGCGTAAGCTCCTCCGGGTCCTCACACAGGGGTCGAAGAGCGGTGGGGTCCCATGGGGCCCGTGCCACCGACATCTCACGGAGCACGCGCAACGTGTGGGCGCCCGAGTCGCATGTGAGGGCGTCAAGGAAGGCCTGGTCCACACGATCGCAGCGGATGCCCCAGGATCGTGCGTAGAAGTAGCGGTCAAGCGAGTCCTTCATCTCCTGCGTTGCCGTCCCACAGACCTGTTGCAGCAGGTAGGATTTGGCCTGCTGGTCCGAGATGGGCGTCGCGCCAAGTAGAAACGACGCGTGGCTCACGGCTTCGGACAAGATCTTCTCTTGCTTCCCACGTCGGTGCTGCCAGTCGGGGCCAATTTCCCACTTATGACCCCCGTACTCCAAGAACCGTATGAAGTCGGGCAAAAACCTGCGCTGCGCGTTGATCAGGCGCGCGTAGTTATGGGTCGCCACGGTGGTCAGGGGGTCGTCGCGTTTCACGCCGATGACCATGTCCCCCGAGTCGGTCACGTGCTCTTCCACGGGCAACTGACATGTAAAGTCAAGTGATTTGGGCCAGACGAGCCCCTCCTGCCACTGAAAGTGCTCCAACGCATCCTCGGGCGTGTAAGGGCTCACCGTGTCGCATGTGGTCACACGTTGGCAGAGGCAGTGGACCGTACGGGCCTTGGCGCCCCCCACAAGCTCGCAGACGCGGGCTTGGCTCTGATTGATGCCGCTGGGAGAAGTGGACCCGCTGCACATGTAGACAAACATTCGGTGGAACCAATGCTCGTCAAAGTTGACCCCGCACTCGATTGCCGGTGACCACATGGTCAACCGTTTCTTGAAGTCGGTGTTGCAAAACTGGGCAGCTCGGCGCTTGATGGCCTCGTCGGTGCGCGAGTCGATGAGCAAGATTTGCTCTTCGGTGAGGACCTCTTGCTCCAGTATGGTCTCTTTGAGCCGCCGGATTGCCATGGCGGACATGCTGGCCACAGCGACGTTCTCACCGGCCATGAGGGCCTTGATGATGCGAACGACCCACTTGACCTCAGTATTACCAAACACGTAATTGCGTGGCTCTTCCGTGCGGAAGGTGTTGCGGACGACCCGCATAGAGAGCCCAAGAGAGGCCACAAACTCGCGCGTCTCCGCAGCGAGAAATGCGTCGAGCATGAGAACCCTCTTTGCACCCCTGATGATGGCGCAGAAGGCCCGAAAGACGGCCCCTTGCCTGGCCCCTAGGGTCTGCGCGGTGCAGTGGTTGAGCAGGCACTCGGACTCGTCAAGGATGAGCAGGTCGAACTTGGGAACGCGCATGCCTCCGCTCGTGCGGCCGAAAAGCTTGAGGATGGAGTCCAATTGTATGATGATGCGGCTCCCTAGGTCCCGTGCGCCCTCGAGGTAGTGCACGAAGCCCAGGTCACGCATGCGCTCGGTCAGCATGTTGAGCGCGAGGGCTTGGCGGTAGGTGATGAGACCAACGGATGCAACCCCATGGTTTGAGACAGAATCGACCTCCTCGGTGCACTCGGACAGCATGCGTGTCTTGCCGGACCCCACGCGGCTTTGCACGCCACGGACAACCCCATCTGCGGCGTGGATGAGGTCGTCGAGCTCCGAGTTGAGGCCAGGGCACTCGCCTGAGTTTGTGCCTCGACGGACACGTGTAAGGTACTTGGAGTGGACCACGATATCCGTGTCACGGACCAGGCCATCATCCACGTCAAGGATGACACTGTCATGGCTTGCCATCCCAAGTTGTACGTACCTCGGGTAGCAAATATTGGGGTAGGAACAACCGCGATGAAAGGGTTGGTCACGCGGCGGGCTCGCAACTAAGGGACCGTAATGGGCCCGTGGCATACGGCGGGGCATCGTAGCGGACCACGTGGCACACAACGGGCTGGCCGGGGATCCTAGTGGGCCCCCGTAGCATGCAGCGAGGGATCGTAGCGGGCCCCGTGGCATGCGGCTGGCTGGCTAGCTAGGGATCGTAGCGGGGCCCCGTAGCACGCAGTAGGGCTCGTAGCGGGCCCTGTCGGTAGCACGCAGCGGGACTCGTAGTGGTAACAAGCAGCGGGAGCCGTAGCGGGCCCCGTGGAGCGCAGCGGGGGATCGTCGCGTCGCGAGGGCTCATCACTGTGCTTGTTGTGCGCTTCTGCGGGCCTTTTGTCGCAAGTACTTCTGCCGCCACAGCAACTTGTAGTGCTCGTAGTTGGCACGGACCTTCTCGGCACAGCGAACTCTCTCGTGCTCACGGAACACGGGATCAGAATGGTACCTTGTCTTGTAATATGACTTGGGTTTTTCGCATGTGCCTTGTGTGATATTTGCGCTCATTGACTTGGTGTTTGACGTGAGTCTCTACTGCCGGGTAGGAAATACTGGGGTCCGCGCGTACGCACACGTGTGAGGCCGAGTTGTGAGCTAGCATGCACCCTGGGACCTTGAGGAAATCACAAGGGGCTCCACTTCCGTCGCCGTCAAGGTCAGCTGCTAAGTAACACATGCCAAGTGGAGCCCCTTCTAATAATCAGAGCAACCCGAGTGGCGGTTAGCTTGCACCTTGGGACCTTGAGGAAATCACAAGGGGCTCCACTTCGCCCCCGTCAAGGTTTGCTGCTAAGTATAGCATGCTAAGTGGAGCCCCTTCTAAAATTAGAGCAACCCGAGTGGCGGTTAGCGTGCACCTTGGGACCTTGAGGAAACCACAAGGGGCTCCACTTCGCCCCCGTCAGGGTCAGCTGCTAAGTAGGTGTGACAAGAGCAAATCAGAGCAACCCGTGTGGTTGATTAGACACCTTGCAAGTTTCAGATCCAAACTGCTCGCCCCCATCGGTGCACCAACATGCTCCTTGGGACCCCCCACACAAACCTGCCAAGTCTGGGCACCACTGAAACTTTTGGTGACACCTCCGGAGCCCTGTGACCACTCAAGTCCTACAACCGTGTGCAATAGCACCTGACTCAGTGGGGCCCGTAGCATGCCCGTTGCTTGGGGTGTTGTGGTAACAAATCCAGTATTTGGTCTTGGGCGCGCAGAATATGGGGACATGACTTCTAGCCTTGATTTCACACCCTACTCCGTGGGCCCCGCGCGGGCCCCACGGATGCACGCTACTCCGCAACATCCACCCTGACCTTCTCAGCCAAGCACAAACAGCCCCTCACAGCGTCCCGCAGCGCGATGCGCAGTATGACAAGTGAGGTATCGCCCTCCACCACCCTACTTGTGACGAGCTGATCTGTCGGGAAGGACCAGCGACCACTGGCGTGCTTCTTGCCGTCGTACAACTTGACGCGCCAGCTGTTTTTCTGATTCGCCGGGTTCAGGCCGTCCCAGTAGCAATTAAAGCCATCCACGAGGAGCTGGGGTAGCACGGTTCGAAGTTCGGATGTGGCAACAGACAGCGGCCTGGCATGCGCATGATTGTTGTGCCGGCGCCATCATGGCAGAATTGGACGGAGCTTGTAACATATTCCCAGCCAATTGTGATCTTCCATCTGCGGGATTCCAGAGCATGGGACTTGTCAGCTGCCTCGAACACCTTTGCCATTTTCACAATCTCGTAAGCGACGTCGTGAGCCATGCTTAAGTCCTTGCTTCAAAGAGTACCAGCGGGCCTCCTTAAGTGGGTTGCGGCATAGGTTCCGGAAGCAATGGAGAAGATTACTAAGGCATTGGCGGAAATTGACAAGTCAGACCGGACAGACATGCGTGCTTGACAGACATATGTGCACAGGTTTTGTTACCGGGTGCATCGCCTTAGGCTCCGTTACAGTCGTGTTACGAGTTTGTGAAACACCCTTTTTACAGCTGGTTGATGTCTATGTTTGTGATGGGTGAGGATCGGGTGGTTTTGTGGAAGTGCCCGATGCCCCAGAGGGGGAACTTCCCCCTCTGGGGGATCAGGCACTTTGGAGGTAACGCCTTCGCCTGGCTATTCCGGTTTACAACCATTAGGCTAGCCTGCTTGGTCGGGCACAAATGTTTACTCAAGCAGTACTGGTACACACGTAGTGCCGCTTCACGGAATGAGACTGGATACATGTCCTGGATAAAAAAGGGTGTTTCACAAACTCGAAACACGACTGTATCGCGGCACACAAAAAAACCTTTGGGGGGAGTGGAATTTGCACCCCCCACTCAAATATAAGCTGGCAATCTAGGTGAGCAAATAGTGACCAAACAGCTCCCAACACAACCATGAAAACACTGCGCACTGTGCGATGCCACCACTCATGCGGTAATACTATAGCCATTGCGCAACTGTGCAAGCTCTAACCATAGAGACTTTGTTGTCCACGCATACTCAGCTTAGCACCTCCAAAATGTAACGCATTCAAGCTAGCCACCCCATCTTTCTGAATTTGGCGAGGACCGCAGCCGGCACTACACACCCTTTTGGCTGCAACTCCAACCCTGTGTGCCACACCAATTCCTCCCTGCCATGCAGGTGAGCTGCCTTGACACCAGAATATAACTCCCTGTCACTGTACCGCAGATCAAGCAGCCCATAACACCCCGTGGAGGTTACCTGGCCCCAAAATGGCTCAGCGACCCCGTTGAAGCTCCCAAGCACCCAGCGACCATCCAAATCTGCTGCCTCCTGAGCAGACTGCATGTGCCCCTCTTTTGTGCAAGCTGAGCACAGCCAAACATCTGCTGGCACACTAGAGAGGCCCATGCATCTGAGGTGAGCAGATGCAGACCCGCACCAGTCACACACAAGCATTGGATCACTGTCAGACTCTGATATCTGGCAGTGCTCACAGGGAATGCTGTCCACCTGCATCTCTTCTGCATTAGCAGCAGCTGCTACTGGCTTGTGCCGCTTGCTGCTGGGCTGCGGCGGGACCCATAGGGCCTGCAGGGCCTCCTGCACCTGCTGCAGCGTCCCGCTAGGTGCTGTCTCTCCACTGATGGCAGCTGCATGAAGAGCTTTAATACCTTCGCGCACCACAGCCACATGGGAACCGCTGCTGCTTGCGGCCCTCAAGATTGGCAAGACCTGAGCACAAGCTAATTCATGTGCTGCTGCTGCCCCTGCCTCAGACGTACACAATGCCAAGTCGATAAGGGCCGCATACGCTTTGGCAAGTGCTCCCACCTCTGCTGCAGCTGGCAGACCAGAAAGTGCTGCCAGTCCTGTTGCAATTGCTGAGGCTCCCAAAGCCCGTTTGGGCCGTTGCGGCTCGTAGCACAGCTTGCCTGCAAGCAAAAAAATGTCCAGTGTCAATAATATCAATCATGGCTCTGCTACGAAACAAGCCTGCGCCTCCAGAGGATGTCTGTTTGTCAATAGACGTCGGCAGCCAAAATGCAGGTTTGACCTTATTTGATGGTGCAACGCAAAAAGTGCTGTGGTGGAGGCGCCGGCCTTTGTTGGGAGAGCATGAAACCAGCATATCAGACACAAAGCCAGTGGTTGCTGCACTGCAAGACATATACGACACTGTTTGTGGTCATTTGCGAAACAGGAAATTCTGGGTGCTGATTGAGAGGCAGCATTTGGACAAGGAGAGCACGCGTAAAGTCAATCCCTTGTTATTTAATAGCCAACTTGAGATGATTTGCAGCACCTTTTTCAATATGCAGGGATGCACAGTCAAAACTATAGAGCCAAGTGTCAGGTATGCATTTCTCGGCATCCATAACTGGTCCAAGCTGACTCGACACTTTCGTAAAGTTGCAGTGGTCAAAGCCGTAGAGGACGTTTTAAACAAGGCCCCAGGTAACCTATTTGCCGACAGAAACCATGACCTGAGCCACTGGAATAAGCTAGGCGGTTCTGCTATTCGCCGGAGTGATTTGGCAGATAGCCTTGCACAAGCCCTCTATTTCTATTACAGGAACTTGGGCAACCTGTATTCCGGAAATGTGGCGTCAAAAACTACAGAACTTGCGGATAATGCTGTCCCAAGAGTAGTGGCCCCTCAGCAGAAGAAACAAAAGCTTGTGCCGGCACCAAAAGCTGTGGAGGTGCAGGCAGCGCTGGAAAAGCTAATCACCAAGCTCCAGATTTCCCATTATGAACTGCTGAGGGGCAAAAACACAGATGCCGCCAAATTGCATGCCGCCCATGCCTTTGATCCAAAACTAACCAGAGAATTCTTTAGCGTGCTCGACAAATACAACAGGAAAGGCATTGAACCTAGCAATGGGCTCACCACGAGGCTTACTCACCTAAGGCAGCACTGATTGACTGTTCTGACAGTCCCTCTCCATAAAGAGCCATGTAACCTGGTGTAGACGCCTTGAACCGCTTCGGGATCAGCTGCAGGGGCTTGGCAGCCAGCAGCAACGTTGCAAAGGGCTCCACTGAAACTGAGAAGCTTTTTGCCGACCAGAGGCCAGCAGCAGCAGCATTATTGGTGTCTGCGAAAAACTCCTGGGCGACACGGATCAGAACCTGCTGGGGCTGGTTGTGCTTCATCAGAATCCCTTCTTTGCTGACCAGGCACCCGATTGTGTAGTGGCTGTAACTGAGGGAACCTACTACAGCTCTGCCTGCGG
Organism: Pseudopediastrum boryanum; assembly: GCA_963556185.1. NCBI lineage: Eukaryota > Viridiplantae > Chlorophyta > Chlorophyceae > Sphaeropleales > Hydrodictyaceae > Pseudopediastrum > Pseudopediastrum boryanum. Next base: position 8,016,119 of record OY744495.1, read on the forward strand.
GAAGGGTATTGCCCTTGCCAGCCCAGGAGTTTCGGAGCAGGATCAGCAACCCTGTGCCCCGTGGCAGCGTGATCCCTTCTGCTGGTGCTAGTCCCTCTGCTACTACTGTCGCTCCCGCTGCCATTTCTGTTGGTTCTGCTGTTTCCACTGCTGCTGCTGCTGATTCGTCGCTGACTGCCGGCTGGAGGTTTCCTGGGCTATGTGCAGCAGCAGCGGCAAGCGCGGGCTTCACTTGGTCATAGTTGCATGCAAGCAGGTCCACTTGGCACTGCAGCAGGAGCTTGCGGCTGGGTTCAACCGGTATAGCAGCCGTGCCATACAGTTTGACATTGCAGTCATGGATGGTTTCCAGCAGTTGCTGCAAGAGAGTGTTTGCTGCTTCCTTGCTCAGCCCGAGCCACTGCAAATCCACACCGTCCCCAAATGCAGGTAGCTCGTAACCAGAGTGGACCAACGGAACCGTCGTGGACCGCAGCATGCCCGCAAGACTGCCGGTATTCTTCACAATGGCGATCAGGTGCTGCCAAATCTGCGCTGTGGCAGGGTTGATGAGTGCGTAAGCAGCTGCAAGCTTAGCTGCCTGCTGGATGGAGGCGTTTGCACCCAAATGCGAAATCACATATGTGTTAGCCTTGCTTGGGCACCTGCAGCAGCAGCAGCAAATAAGGTTGTTGCTGCAAGTGCTGCACACCAAAAGCAGTAGTGCCACACATTCATTTGGCAGCAGAAACTGACTTGTATGTGAAATTTAGCAGGAACATGTGGGCCTCCAGAATCTGTGCAAGTGTACCAGTAGGCTAGAAAGGATGCGGCTACAACCTTCTGCAGTAGAATTTGATGTCAAGAACATCACATAGTCAATGTACGAGTCCCCAGAGTGGTGCGGACCTACTTACCAGCCAAGCATGGTCTCCTTAAAAGGGACTCGCAACACAGCACTGCCTAGGTCTGTCACGTACGGGAGCCGACTGCCGAAGGCGCCTGTATAGGCATTTGTGTATGACCTCCAGGATGTTGAGTCTTCAGATCTGCCAGCTGTGCCCAAGTAGTGTTCCCACAAGTCCTTGGTCAAGCACGACAGCTTCTTGGTGATCAGCCAGAAGTTGCCAGCCATAAGGTAGCGGTAGCTGTTTAGCGACGGCTTGTTGTAGGCAGTAGTTGTGCTTGCGGTGCCTGCGGTTGCTGCTCCACCTACAGCAGGAAAATTAGGGGTCCGTCGCGGGCCTTAGCAGAAAATCAAGCTGATGGTGAATGCTTCGGACGGCAGCTTGATTTACCTACCTGCCACACTGTCTCTGAGTTTCTTGAAACAGTTGCTTAGGAAGCTGGCACTGCTCTCGGCAGCATCCACTTGGTCTGCCAACCCATCTCCGACTGTCCGCTTGGCCTTGCTCTCCTGTTGCAATTCGCTCAAGTCGGTGTGCTGGAGACCGCCTGCAGTTTAGGACCAAGTGAGACCTTGCGCTACAGGCAATATGCAGGCCTGCCAGAGGAAGAGGGTGACCTACCGTAAGGAAAGCAAAATCCTGACGGGTTGTTTGCTGTTTGCTTGGGAGGCTCTGAGTTCTTCACAACAATGGGGCGGGCTGGACTGGTAGGATTCAGATATGTAAGGACCTGCAGGGAATTATTTGGGACCGTGTGCAGTGGTGCTCATCCCGTGCAATAGCAGTCAAAACCTTACCACGAATGCAAGGGTGACCACTGAAGCAAGGCACAGACCTGCAGCATGAAAAGAGCAACCAATTAGAGTGTGCAAATGCCTGGTGCCAAAGGCATTCCAACCAAATCGTGCAGGTTGGAATGCAGAAAATTGGTGATGGTACTCACTGCCGCAAACAGTAATTGGTGCTTGCCAGACTGAAAGCCTGCTACTACAGCGGCAGGTGATCTAATGCGCACCTGACATACTACGAGGCAGGATATCAACGGGATCCCACTGTCCACTGCCCATGAGGAACTTGCAGTGATAGCTTCTCATCTCAAAGCCTGTTCCAAGAGCCTGCTGATAGTCTTTGAGCATGCCGGCGAGCCCCAAGTACCAGACAGGCAGGTCAGTCCCATCTGAGGTGGCAATGCGTGTGTCAGTGAACTTCCAGCGCAGCGTTTCTGCGGGCCTGCTACCGGTGTAATGCTCGAAAGCTATCCCCAGCATGGCCATGGCAGCATGGCGCGCTTTCATAGCTACAGATGTGCTGCTGTAGTCACTGCCGGGGACCTTGCTGAGGCTTGCAGGGTGCCAATTACCACTCAAGGCCATGGTTGTGCTGCAGACATACACAAAAGTGAATCGAGGTGCTGCGGCAACTTAATGAGTAGCAGGGGCTGGGACAAGCACTCACTTCAGTTCACACAGGGCTTGCAGCAGCTGTGATTGGTGGAAGAGGAGCAGCAAGACACCCACGCCCCAGGTGATGGGCATTGTGCGAGCATTAGGTGTCTCCTTGGCTGCTCTAGCTTCTGCCTTGCTTGGTCTGCCGCCCTGCAAAAGAGTACGAAACTCAGATTTGGTGCCCAAAAAAGCAGCTCTAGAATTTGGGGTCCAACAATTTGACTTGTGAAAAATCAACCAAGACGGGCAGAACGATACCTTTGCCTGCCAGTAGGCGTCCATGATGCGCTGAATAGTTCTAGCTGTTCCTGGGAACGCAAGGTCTACAATCAGCTCATTGGTGACATGATCTGATGTTTTGTAGAGGATCCTTCGCTCAACCTTGAGCTGCACGGCAGCTGTCCCAGTCTGGGAGCAAAGATTCCGGCCCAGCTTCTGAATTGCACTGAACTCCTTGTTGAGCTGCAAAAAGGTGACATATATTAGGCACCTAGCTAGTTCATTTCTAGGCACATAAGGGCTTTTGACACTGACCTGGGACTTCAGTGTGTTCTCCTGTAGACCAAGGCTCATGGAAGGCAACGAAGCAATGATAGTGGCCTCTAATTCACTGTTAGCCGTGAAAATGTGGCTGAGTGGGTCAGCCACGTTGGCCACTGTGCAGCGTTTCAGCAACCGTGCTATGCCGCGCTGCTCTTCTGCGTCTAGCGCGATTGCACAGGTATCAGAAGGCTGTTCTAGGAGCTGTGCATTCACGCCGACCTCCTTTGCAACATAAGCAAACCCATGCAGGATGCGACCTGACGAGACTCGCACGTCTCCAGGGTCCGTCGCATCCCCAGCAAAGTCCGCCAAAGCTGCAAGGATACTTACGTCAGATGCGGCGAGATAAATGAAGCATAAAGAGATAGGGCTTTTGTTCACCTTTGCTTCCAGGCAGATTATGTTTCAACATGGCGAAACCTTACACGATGCCGATGTGTGTACCCAAGCAAGAGTCCGCCGCCACCGCGAATGTGATGTTAGCAATGCGTGAATCGACTTGATATGCACCTTCAAAGTCAACAGATCGCGTATGACGTTGTAGGTCGCGCACTCGAGGCAAAAATGTTCGGTTGGCAAGCATGTGATCCTTTCGAGGAGGAGTGGCATGCCGTAATGTCCGTGTGTGAAGAGCCCTTGATACATAGGGACTCAATGGCGCTAGCACTGCATAGCTGGAGCACTTTTAAACGTAAGGATATTTGTTTATTTGGTGGCACTACCTCCTCACACAATTTGCACACCTGGGCAAGTGTCAAGTGCCAGATTTAGATCATATCAGATGTTAGTCACTAAAGCCCAGAAAGCCCTAAGACATGGCTATGCGGGAGGCCTATACGAACAGATAGTCGCATGTGCGGATCTTAGTTCGAATTTGCTCATTAGTGTCCCGCTTCCATAGAGGATTAACTGGCACTGCAACGGGCCCACCATCCACTCCACTGCCAGGTCCAGTCCTGTTGATGCCTAGATGCTGTGCGTAAGACCTTCTTACTCTCTCATGCAGATACGGCTCATGCCTGGCGCTCTTGGCCACTGTGGCACTCAGCCCAACTGGCTCCTTTGACTGCGGGTCACCTGACATCAATTGGTGGGTAACTTGCTCAACTTACAGTACTATTAAAGAGGAATCGCTGTGACAGTGATGCATGCCAAGGCAATTCACTCAGGGCATAAGATATTCATTAATGTGGAGTCGTTTTTACGGGTGTTGTGGCAGAACAAGAAGGATCAGCGTGCAATAGTACAGCATCATCTTTCGAATCTGTTCGGAGGTCATCTTTCCAGAATCGAAGGTGAATCATAAATAAACTAGCTGCCCTCGCTGGACAGCTGTCAGGCCCATCCATCCGTATCCCATCAGCACTGCCCTCTTGTTGAGCTTTACATCGCAATATAAGCCTTGGTCATAATTCTAAGACAGGTTTTCTTAGAGGACACCAATCTTTTGATCGGGTAATTGCTGGTTTGCTCGTAGGTCAAAGAATGAATCTCGTCGCAGTCCTTTGTTTGGTCCTGTTCCTTTCTGGAGTACATGGCAAGGTTGCAGAGCAGCGCATCCTGGATGGTAGGCAGTTCCCAGGAGAGAGGCCCGATATGGATAGACTCGTCTCTGAGTTTGGCTGGAAGCCTTTTAGGGACATCTCAACTGCGAAGCTTGCAAATCAACAAGGCTGGCAGTGGACCTATAGGCGCAACCAGCAAAATGCCATCAACATCACCTTCACCCACGCGCCGCTGGTTGGAGTCACAGCTGCTGGCATGGGATACTGGTGGAACAACATCCAGAAAACAACCAAGCTGCAGTTTCAGGATGGCACCACTGCGACGTACCCCAACTACCTGCTCTTCCACCCCATCGACCACATTAGACACACCAGGACTCGTGACAAGATGCAGAGGGGTATGAACCTGACCTGGATTGAGTTCCCTCTGGCTGGCTGCACCATCACAACACTCGGTGCTCAAGGTGTCCCAACCTTTGACTGCTCTGAGGCCAATGGAAAGGGCTTTCTGAATACCACAGACCCCAGCGTGTGGTGGCAAGAGCCTCAAGGTAACAGTACTATGAAGGTCACAGTGTGGCAAAACACTATTGCTAATGCGCGTACCCGGGCTCCTGGTCGTGGCAAGATCACCTTTGTTTTCCAGAAGCGTGGTGCTGTTCTTGTTGACCCAGTAACCGTGACCCATAGCTGGGTAGAGAAGCATGCTGGTCTCGAACTTCAAACCATTGTGATTATTGGCATGCTGGATATTGGTCTTTATGTACCAGCAGGCTATGGTGGCAAGACAGCTTCACAGCTGGCAATTGAGGGTTATATCAATGGAGAGGACAGGCAGCAAGCGATCACTAGGAACATCTTGCACTTTGTTCAAGAGTATGGAAACCTGGAGAACGTTATCCCCATGGTGCTGAAGGCACAAAATGGTGCTGTTGTCAAGGCAAATCCTGCAAATGCAGATGATGTGCCTTTGCCAACAGGTAGTGTGAGCACAAGCATTGCAGGAGCACCAGACATGTCCTCAGGATAGAGCATAACCTTCCAGGCAGCCTTGTGTTGTTTGCATTGATCAAGGAAGGGGCACATCTGTGTTAGGCTACCAAGTGACTGAGGGTGGTTTTTCCTTGCGTTCTTGAGCTTGTGGGGGGCCTTTGTATTGAATATGAAGCCCACTCCCCACTGAATGCATGTGTCTGCATGGCCCAAACTGCCTGCAGCTGAGTATTGTTCTGCCATTGCTTTTATCAGCTCTTGGTCCTGTCACACAACAAGGTATGACACTAGCCTTCTCTGCGTGTAAGACAAAGGCATCCCTATAATGTGTGCGTACATGAATATCTTAACCGCTGCCTTTTCTGGATGGGATCAAGTTTTGGTTTGTCCTCCTACGAGTGGCCTTGGCTGCTCAGGTAGAGGTGCATAGTGTCATGCTGATGGAGAGGTAGACAGCAACAGTTCTGTGGTCTATGCTGGGATTGTGGTAAACATGAGCTGGGCTGAAAGCTGTGACATTTGCATAGTATGGGGGCTTCAACCCGTATACTACATACTTCATATTCTGAAGGGTTAAGTTTTTCAAGCGTGCTGTTGAACTTGCAACACACCCAAGAAAGGATGGGCAGAGGTGCCATCTCTCCGCTTGCAAGTGACAATTAAACATATGCATTGGCCAAGAGCAAGTCTGCCAGCATGTGCCAGGGTGCCCTGGTGGGATTTCTAGTACCTGCAGCCAGGTGATGAATGCATATACTTTGGGACAGAGCAGTGAGATGCTGATTAATAGCAAGGTAGTGCCTACAGGCATGCAAACATAGATTCTCCGTGATTTAAAGGTGGATGTCTATGCAATTATGACTGTTTGATTAACATAGCATGAATTGTGCTTGAAGAGCCTGGATGGAAAGTGAAGTACATGTGTTGAAGCAAGTAAAAGTAATTTTCAGTCTACTTCTGGGCGTCAATAGCGACACGGCATGGTATGGTATAAGGCTTGTGTTGTTCGGGCGGTTTATCAGCCGGTCTGGCTTTGTAAGGTGCAATGAGGTCTGGGTGCACCATGTCAAGCACATCATACAGCAGGTCAGCTATACATAGTTGAGCCCGTAGCTCCCTGCACAATGATATGTTTGCTTCACATCCTCTCACCATTGCCAAGATAATACATCTCGAAGAATATTATTAAATGGGAACCAAGGGCTGTAGCGTTCGGTAGCCATGATAGTTGCAACACAAGCTGAGTGAGCTACCTTGTGGGAAGTCGTGCGTGGCTCTGCATATCGGTTTAAGCTTTCGCATGCAGCTTGAGCTATACTATGGGCTTCGTCGATGCATGTGCATCAATTCCAGCGACAGCTAATGGAGGGTATAGGGGATTAGGGTGTAATTACGAACAATTGTAAGCGACAGGTCTGACTCGAGTTCCAAGGGACTAGTGGACAACCATGAAAGGGTGCATCCATTTAAAGCACATCCTGTTCATATTAATCAGCTGCATGTAACTAGGGAAGGGAGCTTAACAGTCGGCCTGAAGCGAGGTTGAGGCCCATGAGCTGATACTAGCCGCTGCTGTCTCGAAAGCTGTATAATCATTTGAGCATGGTGCTGGCTGCCGTAAGGGCTAAGAAATAGCCCCGTTCAGGACAAGGATGGGCCGTCCCCTGGTGCTGCTCTTGCTGCTGCTCATCGTTGTGCTGCTGGCAGCAGGCACGGACGCCGTGGTGCGGAGAAAGGCTGCAGGCGCAGCAATGCAGCAGAGAATATTCGATGCCAGCAAGTTCCCAGCCAGCCGCCCTGAAATGTACCGGCTGACGGCTGAGTTTGGGTGGAAGCCTTTCAGAGGCTTGAGTTCTGCTAGGTTGGTGAACCAGCGAGGCTGGACTTGGACGCACTTGAGGGGAAGGCAGAACGCTATAAACATGACGTTTAGCCATGCCCCGTTGCGTAACGTTACCGCTACAGATATGGCCTTCTGGTTCAATAACATCCACAGGAACACCACTATCCAGTATCGCGATGGTACTCAGGACACCTTTCCTAACTACCTACTTTTTCACCCCGTGGACCATATCCTGCACACAAGGAGCAGGGACAATATAGGGCTGAATGTGGAGCTCACGTGGGTTGAGTTTCCTCTTTCTGGCTGCTATATCAAGAGCATGGGTGCCAATGGGATACCAACCTTTGATTGCTCCGAAGCAAAAAAGGGTTTCTTGCGGAATGAACCCCTCAAAACGTGGAGAGATCAGCCCCAGGGTAACAGCACCACAACAGTTACAGCCTGGCAGAACGTCCCTGCAACATCAAGATCGCCAGGCAGGGGCAGCATTACTTTTGTTTTCCGGGTACGTGCTGCTATTGTGGTTGATGCAGTCACTGTAATACATACCTGGTCGGATACCCCAGCTGGCCTGCACATTGAAACCACCACCATTATCGGAATGCTTAACATTGGTGGGATAACTTCAGCTGGTAGCAGTAAAAATGCTTCGACTCAGGCCATTGAAGGCTACTGTAATGGTGAGGAGGTGCAAGCATCAATCACCCGTAACATCCTGCACTACATCCAGGAGTATGGGAACCTGGAGAATGTGATCCCAATGGTGAAGCAGGGCATGGGTGGGACTGTAGTGAGGGCTACCACTGCGCGAAAAAGCGTGCGTGCTAGGGTAACCCCAAGGCCACATGTAGTCCCAGTGCCCTCCCCTCCAGTGCAGCCCCCTAATGTCCTAAATGTGTTTGTGTCCCCCAAAGCTAGTGTGGGTGCTAATGTGGCACCTAGTGTTACATATGATGGTGATTTGCCCACACCTGTGGCTGTTACATCCGATGATGGTGGCATTACAGTTATGCCAGGTCACTGAGCAAGCTGCTTTGGTTTGGTGCAACAAGAGCTGACATGCGTTGAGTCCATTGTGGCATGTGACCTATGATATCAGCCTTCTGCGATTACCCTAGAAGGAGCCAGGGCTGTTTGGGCTATTGCGAGTGTTCTGATTCAATTTTACTCAGCCCTTGCTGTATGGGGCAGTACTGTGAAAGTGAACCTACTTGCTGAGCAGCCTGGGTGTTGCTCCATTAGGATTGGCCATCCAGCTGATCTGTTGTTACTGCTTTCAGCAGCGCCTTCTTCCTTTTTTCTGTCGGAACACTGCAGGAGACTTCTGGCTCTGGATAGGTCTTGTGACTGTTTCATGCATTAGCATTAGTAGATGAAAAAAGGTGGTGCGTGCGATCGCATCTTATAGTGCATGCCATGGGTGCATGGTGATATGCATTCTGCATAGGACTTGCAGCATTATGAGGACTAACTAAATCCTTCTGAATATGAATGAATGGAGAAGGCCGTACTTCTTTTATCGGGACATTTTCTGCTGCAGAATGAGTTGAAATATTGCATATGTGTTGAGGGCTTATGACCCTGAGGCGTGCCTGCTGCTATCCAAAAAGATCACACTGGACATCTTCTGCTGCAGAATGGGTAGACATATTGGATATGCGTCGAGGGATTGTATGACCCTGAGACGTGCCTGCTGCAAAACATCACTCATACTCCCAGGTCTTTGCAAGCCTATGTGCATCTGTATGCACAACCATTTCCCTGTACCTTTCTGCAAGTGTCATAACGCTTTGTTTCGTGATGCACTTGTGTACCTTACCGTATTGCAGCATGCATCGTCACCGATCTCCACTTGGCTGGGGATTCTGGAGTACTTCCGTATGTTCAAGCAAGTGGCTTTTAGGTCAGCTCCTCTTCGGTCTGTAAGGGACAGCATTTGGTACCACTGTATGTAGGAGTGGGCTTCATGCTCAGCACTTATTGTCTCAGGCTGCCATGTGTGGCTGGTGCTGCTTGAGCATTAACATAGTTCCCCAGGTTATAGGAATCCTCTATAGACAGAGAGCTCATCTTCGCAGCTGTTGGTTCCCAGCAGACAGATGGGAGACATGGGATGAGACACGTGCCTTACTTGCAGAAGGAGGTTCGGGTGGGTCCCTGTTTAGTCCCTTTTTGTCACAAGAACTTGCAATCCACTGGAAAAGCATGTAAGTTGCAGTACATGTCTGTTGGCTGCTGAGTTGGCTTGTGTACGCGGTTTGTTGCATTATAAAGAAGCCCTGTGCTATGGTTCAGCGTGCACAGACCTGGAGGAGGATCCCCTTGCACAGCCTGGATAGCCCAGGAAGAACTTTGAATTAGTCCTGCCAAACTGGTCTGACCATGCGGTGCAACTCCCGCTTCATGTTGGGGTGAAGTTAAGCCCTTTGAATGGCCGTATTGTCTAGTCTGCAACTGCATGTTAGCTGGTGGGTGACTGAAGGAGTGTGGCTTGGTGGCTTGACAGCATGCATGACAGGTTTGTCCCTTACTTGTACCCCGAGGGAACATCATAGATCAAATTTTTCACCTGAGCTACTAGTATGATAGATAGCATATGCTGTCTTGGTGTCCCAACCTTTAACTACTGCTGTAGGTAGGGCCAATGGAAAGAGCTTTCTCGATACCACAAACCCCAGCTTGTGGATGGACGAGCCTCAGGTAAAAGTACTATGAAGGTCACAGTGTGGCAGGACATTATTGCTAACGCACGTACGCAGGCTCCTGGCCGTGGTAAGATCACATTCGTCTTTGAGAAGCGGGCTGCTATAATTGTTGTTTCAGTCACACTGACAAATTAGAAGGAGACTGTGTTCGAAGTTCAAACCAATGCAATTTTAGGCGTGCTCAATGTTGGTCTTGTAGTACCAGCGAGCTATGGCTAACCTTGAAATTGTTTGTTTGTTTGTTTGTTTTATGGTGGCAAGACAGTTTCACAGTTGGTAATTGAGGGTTATATCCATGGAGAGGACAGGCAGCACCTATTAGTAGGAACATCTTGCACTCTGTTCAGGAGTATAGAAACCTGAAGAACGTTGTCCCCATGGTGGTGGAAGGGGACTCATTATAAGGTAGCTACCCACGCTGTAAAGTGTTCAGGCCCATGCTTCCCCGAATCCCATCAGCACTGCCCTCTTGTTGAGCTTCACTTTGCAATATAAGCCTTGGTCAATGATTCTAAGCTAGGTTCTCTTAAAGGACCCAAGCCTTTTAATTGACTAATTGCTGCTTGTTCGTAGGTCGAACTATGGATCTTGTCACAGTCCTGTGTCTGATCCTGCTCCTTTCTGGAGTACATGGCATGGTTGCAGAGCAGCGCATCCTGGATGGTAGACAGTTCCCAGCAGAGAGGCCAAACATGGATACTCTCATCTCTGAGTTTGGCTGGAAGCCTTTGAGGGACATATCAACTGCGAAGCTTGTGAATTAACAAGGCTGGCAGTGGACCTATAGGCGCAACCAGCAAAATGCCATCAACATCACCTTCACGCACGCGCCGCTCGTTGGAGTCACAGCTGGTGGCATGGGATACTGGTGGAACAACATTCACAAAACAATCAAGCTGCAGTTTCAGGATGGCACCACTGCGACGTACCCCAACTACCTGCTCTTCCACCCCATGGACCGCATTAGACACACCAGGACTCGTGACAAGATGCAGAGGGGTATGAACCTGACCTGGATTGAGTTCCCTCTGACTGGCTGCACCATTACAACACTCGATGCTCAAGGTGTTCCAACCTTTCACCGCTCTAAGGCCAATGGAAAGGGCTTTCTCAATACCACAGACCCCAGAGTGTGGTGGCAAGAGCCTCAAGGTAACAGTACTATGAAGATGACTGTGTGGCAGAACACTGTTGCTAATGCGTGTACCCGGGCTCCTGGCAATGGCAAGGTCACCTTTGTCTTTCAGAAGCGTGCTGCTGTCATTGTTGATTCAATCACGGTAACAAATCAGAAGGAGAATGTTTTGGGAGCCTCCTAGGTGGTTACTAAAAATGAGAATGTTTTTAGGAATGTTTTGGGACCTCCTAGGTGGTCACTAGGAAGATCTTGCACTTTGTTCAGGGGTATGGAAACCTGGAGAATGGTATCGCCATGGTGCTGATGTGCAAAACTGGTGCTGTTGTCAAGGCAAATCCTGCAAGTGCAGGTGATGTGCCTTTACTTGCCAATAGGTAGTGTGAGCACAAGCACTGCAGGAGCACCAGACATGTCCTCAGGATCGAGAAAGACCTTGCAGACAGCCTTCTGTTGTTTGCTCTTAGGATCTATCAAGAAAAAGGCGTGTGCGTGTTACAAATGTTACAAGCAGTTTTGGATGATGTATATATGTACTGATCTGTCCCTCTGATCCCTAAACTAGGTGGTGCTTACGGACCAGCATAGAGAGCACATGTGGAGTCGAAAAAGGACAGCCCCTGTCCCCTATTGTTTGGGTTCTTTTATGACGAATCTGAGTGATGGCTGCGGGAAACGCTACCAAATCCAGGGGCAGAAATGGGGGCTAAGCTAGTCCAGATGCACTATAGCCTGGAGTGTGTTTGATTTGAATGACCGTCCGGTCATTCTGGTGCGTCGTCTGATGAGACATTGGTGTATTGCAGTCTCCTAGCTTGGACACATGCATGCTTGGGGACTACTATTGGTTGGTGGTCTGGAATCCATGGTATTTGGAGCCATCCGATTGTGTGTTTGGTTGTTTCGACCTAGCAGCCCTCTTGATTGCGGTTGGCATACCTTAAATCTTTGTTTGTTACATGCAGACGATATGGCATCCATTGTCTTGGGATCCAAATAATGGTGTGTTTGGTCGTTTCGACCTACTTTGCAGCCCTCTTGCGGTTTGGCCACACCTTAAATTTTTGTTTGCTTGTTTGTTGTGGTGTTGCTAACTAGGTCCCCTGAGCAATTGCACCCGCAGCTGGGTCTGCTGCAGGTTTTGTTCACCACTTTTTAAAACTGTAGGTTTCCGTGCGGTTTGAGCCCCAGGTGTTCAGGTTCCAGAGCAGTGGCAGTGGCAGATTAGGATGTGTCAGGTCTCATGTATCTAAATGAAGGTGTCTATGTTCTCTTCTCTTGAGTTGTGCAGCCAAACATGAATCATGTTGGGATGAGGTTGCAGGCTGGGGTCTCCAGTCACAATTCAGGTTAGATCCATCAATTACCAATTACCAATTACCAATTACCAATTACAAAATGGCCCCGTCAAAGCGGGGCGCCGGTGGGGGCAGCGCCACCCACAAGGAGCCAACTTAGGCTCCAACGGCATACTCAAGTTCCTGGTTAGATCCATCAAGCTGCTGGGGCATGCAGCTTCCAAAGTTGTTAGTTAACAGAAGATCACTCAGCAATCTTATCGGCAACTACTGGCAGCTCTCAGGGTTCAGGCTTTCCTCAGGGTTCCTTCTTGTTACTTAGACATGCAACTAGCTTAGTAGCTTCGTTCAAGTTGTACATTGTAAGGTCTAGTGTCAGGGCTACATGAATGGAGTGTCCGGCAAGTGCGTGAACCATAGGACTGACTAGTAACCGACTTCTAGCCACCCCGCCTCAATAGAACTTCTATTTTACTGGCAGCTCTAATCCACTCCATCAAGCACATCAGACACTGGCCAGGACTCGTAACATGATGCAGAGGGGTACGAAGGGGACTTGGACCGAGTCCCCTTTGCTGACTGCTGCAGTACTAAGTGCCCAAGGTGCCCCAACCTTTGACTGCTCCAAGGTCAATGGAACTATATGGTTTCTCCCAAACGCCACGTACTAACCCAGCTTGAGGCACAAGGGTAGAACTTCCTTTTACAAGGGTAACAAACAAACAATGATAAAGGGTGTAAGGGGGGGCCCTTAGCCGGGGCCTCTCAAGAAAAAGGTTACAAACAAACAAACAAAAATTTAAGGTGCGGCAACCGCAAAGGGCTGCTAAGTCGAAACGACCAAACGCACCATCGGATGGGTCCAAAAACAATGGAATCCATACCACCAAGCAAGAGGAATACCCAAGCAGACATCCAACTACGGACACGGCAAATAGTAGCACCAGCAAACAAATCACCAGCAGGAGACTGATTGGTGTGTCCAAATCAAACACAATCCAGAGCACCAACCAAGCAGGAGGTCCAATAAGTCCACCGCATATGTACCACCCAAGACGGCCAGCACACCAACCAAGGCTAATACCCAAGCATGTAGCTATCTAGACTTCAACCAGTTCCTCATCAGAGGAATCACTAGGAACATTACAGGTATCCGCGTTGCCTAGACAATGGATTCGTCTGTTCAATGGGCTAACGGTCTGATCAACTGGGCAACACCGTCGCCGCAAGGCCGTCCGATGAGTCAGTCTGACTTCCGGTCTTGGACCCGGACGTTAAAATTGTTTTTTTTTTGGTAAAAGGAAGTTCTACCTAGGGTGTGGCCGCACACAAGGAAGCAAGCTCAAAACACGCACACCAAGATCAAACCCCTTCCTTGGGTCCTGTATAGGAAGTTCTATTGAGGCGAGGTGGTTAAAGGTCGGTTACTAGTCAGTCTTATGGTTTTGCACTGCCAACTAACTTGCCGGATTTCCATGTAGCATAGCCCTGACACTAGAACTAACCATAGTGGGCTTAATGTTTTGCGTGCATGATGTTTTGCGAGATGACCCAAATAATTTTAGGAAACATTTAAATTTCTAATGACAAACAAAAAAAAATTAAGGTGCGGCAATGTCATTGCGAGGAGGGCTGGAATAGTTTCCAGCCAATTACTTGTTGTTTGCGAGGCCTGGTTTTGAATATTGTGTATCCTGAAGAAGCTGTTGAGCCACAACAAACCTGTGCCAAAGCAGCATTTCATGCAGCCCCTGTTGCAGCAGGTCCACTGCTGCCATTGCTGTTGCTTGCTGCTTGGCAATGAATGTCACTGCTGTCCCTCAATTGGTACCTTGAGACCTGGCCCTGTAGTAAGCTGCAACTGCATCATGAGCCAGATATTGTAGCAGATATCGATGCATATACGTTTATGTCGTACACAATGCTGAGTTCAGGCTGCTGACTCCAGGTTTGAGCAGCTGTGTCGGTCTCAGCCCACATGCTTCTGGAAGGCCCTACGCCGTGGCATTGCCCAATCCAGCCCTGTTGTGCCTACCGCTGATGAATTTGCCCAGCACTTTTCCAGCGTCTTCAGTGGGCCGCCTGTGAGGCCCCCCTTGCCATCCTTGGCACCTCCTACAACAGAAGACTTAGATGACTTGTTTGGGGATGATGAACTTCAGGGTGCCTTCAAGCGACTTAAACGCCGGGCCTCTCCTGGTAAAACAGGCCTCCCAGTGCCTGCTCTGGCTGCCTACCCTGTTCGGTATTTGATACAATCCACCCTACGAGCTGTGCACTTAGCTGGCACGGAGCCCGCTGAGATGAGTCTTGCCTTGTTGAATCCTATATATAAGCGTGGGGACCATTCTCAGGAGGTTAACTACCGCCCTATAGTGGTGTCCTCACTACTCCACAAGTTATATGCAAATTGCTTGGGTTCTGGGGTGTATGTGGCCCACACTCAGTACAGTCACCAGCATGGTGACATGTTCCCCCGGCAAGCAGGGTTCTTGCCTGATCGGAGTACCCTTCATAATATGTTTGTTGTGCAGCATTTGGCTCATCATGCGATCACCACCAATCGTCTCATGTATGTGGTATTCTTGGATGTCTCGGCCGCATATGATACTACTGATCATGGCAAATTGGTGGAAACTCTCCTCCAGTTGGAGTTTCCCGAACATCTTGTGCGAGGGATTGCAGGTATGTACCAGGGTTTGCGCTATCAGGTGGTTACCAATGGAGTTGTTGCAGAGCCTTTCCATGTTGGTATTGGGGTCAAGCAAGGGTGCCCCCTGAGCCCCATGTTATACAATTTGTATGTCCAGCCACTAAGTGGCGCATTAAGTGCACTTGATAAGGGGCCATGCTTCCCTGGTCTTCCTGGGTGCCATCCGGACTATCATTATGCTGATGATGCTGCTCTCATGGCAGAGTACCTCCCCGACTTGCAGGCTTTGCTGACCCATACTAATGTCGTGCTAGCTGCTCGCAATCTTAAGCTGTCAGTGCCTAAGTGTATCGGACTCGTTTTGGGTTTGCAGGCGGGAGCTCCAGTTGGTGAATGTTCTTTGAGTCTTGGTTCCGCGCCCCTTGCATCAGCTTCACCTACTGAGGGAACACGCTATCTTGGCCTAATTTATGACACAGCAGCCTCTGCGGGCACTATGGCAGCTCACAGGGCCTCCTGTTTTTCCTCTTCTTTTCATGCTGCTACTGCTCAGATGCGTGCGGCACCAGACTTTCCCTGTGCACTCCCAGCCTTCTTGAAATTGTTGCACACTGTTATGGAGCCAGCTGGTTTGTATGGGTGTGAACTCTGGGGCCTTCTGTCTATTCCGGGTTTGTGGTCGTCTGGTTGGACCCTAGCTAAATTCTATAGCCTTAAAGATCCTTTGGAGGTTAAGCGGTGCCGTCTGGTCCGTCAGTGGTTGCAGCTCCCTCAGTCTGTGCCTCTTTTGCCTTTGTTACATGAGCTTGGATCTGAACCTCTTGTGCATTGCTATGTTCGGCGTGCTGTTCGTTTTTATAACTGCCTTATTGAGTTGGATGCTGCTTCAGTGTATCGAAGTGCTCTGCAACAGAACATTGATGATGCTCTCTCCACTCGCTCCCGTGCCCATAACTTTGTGGGGGCTCTTTTTCAGGTGCTAAGGATCCTTTTGCCCCGTGAAGGTGGTCTTACTCGCACCTTGCGAGCTTGCCTGCCTTTGGATATTGATGGCATTGATGCGGCATTGCATAGTCGGTACACTGAGCACATTCAACGTCTGTCCCAGGTTGTCAATGGTCCTGGGTCCCGTACTGGTCTGTATTTCAGGGTTGTTGGTACACATGTTTTGGGCGTTGTCCCTTCTTTTTACTCATGTCGACAGTCTCATGGTGTGTTGGTACGTTTCTTGCGTTTTCGTCTTGGTTGCCATCATTTGCGTATCCATACTGGGCGTTGGCTTCCGCCCTTCCTTCCGCATTCTCAACGCACTTGTTTGCGGTGTAGCTCCACAGTAGTTGATGATGAGGCGCATTGTTTGTTCATGTGTGCACCCCACAATTGTTGAGGCTAGAGATTTGTTTCTGGCAGCTGTGGTTCCCCCCGTGGCCGCGTTGTCCTCGCTCCGGTATGCTGATTTCTGGGCACTGTCAGCCACGGGCTGTGTCCCTCTCTCGGCCTTGGTCAAGTATGTGGCCGTGTGTGTTCGTGTCTGTTGGTACTGCCATCAGTCAGGTGGTACTGATGTGGTGGATTTACCAGATATCTTGCTCCCGGCAGGTCAATATTTGGATATGTTTGATTCGGAGTCGGAGCCAGATGTTCCTAGTGATTCGTCTGATGAGGAACTGGTTGAAGTCTAGATAGCTACATGCTTGGGTATTAGCCTTGGTTGGTGTGCTGGACGTCTTGGGTGGTACATATGCGGTGGACTTACTGGACATCCTGCTTGGTTGGTGCTCTGGATTGTGTTTGATTTGGACACACCAATCAGTCTCCTGCTGGTGATTTGTTTGCTGGTGCTACTATTTGCCGTGTCCGTAGTTGGATGTCTGCTTGGGTATTCCTCTTGCTTGGTGGTATGGATTCCATTGTTTTTGGACCCATCCGATGGTGCGTTTGGTCGTTTCGACTTAGCAGCCCTTTGCGGTTGCCGCACCTTCAATTTTTGTTTTGTTTGTTTGATGTTTCGGTATCAGTACTACTTGGTTGGCCTTAAATGTTTGTTGTTGTTGGTGGTCTGAAAGCCATTGTGTTTGGATCCATCCGATGGTGTGTTTGGTCGTTTCGACCTAGCAGCCCTTTGCGGTTGCCACACCTTAAATGTTTGTTGTTGTTGTTGTTGATCCTGACGGGACAAGGTAACGGTATAGGGCATCGCAATGGTGGATCCCTGCATGCGAGGCCTGCCGACTGGTCACACTGGACCCCGCTACGTTCGCATTCATCCTAGATCTCGGTGTTAAGGTCATAAGCAAGCTTGATAGCCTCTGATGCGTGCCTGTTCAAGTTTCAACCCATGCGACATCGCCAGGTTGGCGGGGGCTTTTAGAGGAGCATGAATACTCTAACACCCCAGGCGCAATTGCATGTGGTGCTAGGAACACTGCTTTAAGTCAAGGCTATGGCTGCAAAGAGTCTTAGGTGGGAAATGGCCTGTGCATTGCTTTTGCGTGCTGGCTGGGGGAATTTTCACGAATTTCAAAAGATTTGCGTGCTACTCCTCAATGTTTTCTGAAAAAGCTTAATCTTTTTGCAAAAGCCCTAGATAATTAATTATTTAAACGCAAAAGATTAAGACCACTACGGTACATCTTACAAACTAAAACAAACAAACAAACAAACAAACGATCTTTAACGTCCGGGTCCAAGACCGGAAGTCGAAACGACTCATCGGACGGCCTTGCGGCGACGGTGTTGCCCAGTTGATCTGACCGTTAGCCCATCGAACAGACGAATCCATTCTCAAGACAACGCGGATACCTGTAACCTTTTTCTTGAGAGGCCCCGGCTAAGGGCGGCGAGGCACTAAACAGAGGCACTAACCTATGAACAGTCCTATAAACATGACTGAGAACACCAGGGACAAGCATACGGTAATCAGGCTCCTGGCTGTGGCAAATTCACCTTCTGTTTGAAATATGAGGTTGTCAAGTTTCATCCTGTGACAATCATGGTAGCAGCTGATGGAGACCCCAACTACAGCTCACAAGTTGAAGGCTGAGAAACCTTTGCCCACAACTACGCGAGGAAAAGCACAAACATTAGCAGCAGCTGAGCAGACCTCTACTACATGCTAGACGTGCAAACAGTATCTGCCGCCCAAGGAGTGACCATGCAATGAAGGACACCCAGCCATGTGACACTCTTTGCCAGTCCAGCACTCATTGTCAGTCTGCCTACTGATCCATGCAAGACCATCACTGGAGATCACAACTTAAGGCGCAAAAATTGCACAATAAAAGATGGGATGTTGCTCCAGATGTCCCCACTTGCTCTTAATACCGCTTGCTCTCAATACCCCACATCCTTGTTTAACATAGTGGCCTGCAAGACTGATCAGACATTAATAATGTCTATCCTACGTGAATGAGTAGATCCCTGGTTGGAAGGAACCCTTCCCACAATCTTGAACGCTGGAGAACAATACACGATCTCCTTGCGTAGATCTCTCTCTCTCTCTCTCTCTCATCCCTGCTTGGCCATATTGAGGGCCAGATATAAAACAGTGGACCGGTATGTGATGCAGCACTTAGCATGCAGTGCACATCCTCATGTTGCTAGTGGTAAACAGCTGCCTAAGTCAGCCGCAGTAGGGGTACGGTATGAAAAACACAACCTTACCCATGTCATGCAGTGACGCAGAGCACCAACATCGTCAGATCTATGATTAAATAGGTTCAAGACGCAGGTGTCTCAAGAGTCATGAATGTGCATACTTGATAACTCTGAAGCTGCATGCCCCAGCAGCCGATACAAAATCAACCATGAAAGGCGTTCAAGCCAAGGAAAGCAAGGACACCACACTCGGTTCAAGCCAAGGAAAGCAAGGACACCACAGACCTATCCTAACACTCAAACACAGTAATTCAACTCCATCAGAGCCATAGCTAAGGATGTCGATGCTGAAGACAGCCTGGTTAACAGAAAGACAAAACAGGGTTTAGGACAAAAGCTGCCATGATAGGATGGACAGCTCTCTAATCATACTCACGGTTCTTAATGCCCAGTAGCCACATCATCAACCTCGCCCCCAGGAGCAGCTACTGCCTGATCACTAGCTGCAGCCTCAGCAGCAAAATGTGCCTCTAGGATAGCAACTGCAGCAGCCTCCTCTATAGGGCCACCATCTTCCTGTGTAGCACTAGCCTCGCTCTCACCGCCCTCTTCAATAGCTTCAGCATGAACGCTGTCATCAAGTGAATGAGGAGGCACAGGCTCAGCTAGCAGGGCTGCTGCTGCTGGTCTGCTGCCTGTGGCTGATACCACGGCACCATCCCTGGCCCTCAATACCATGGGAATGACATTCTCCAGGTTGCCATACTCCTGCACGAAATGCAGGATGTTCCTTGTCACTGCATCTTGTACGGATTCACCGTTGCAGTAGCCCTCAATAGCTAGCATGTTAGCGGTCTTGCCGCCGCCGGCATTAATGCGGCCGATTCCGCTGTTGATTCCCACCATGGTCGTAGTGGTAAGCACCAATCCAGCTGGGCTGGCTTTCCAGGAGTGTGTAACCGTGATTGGAGTCACGGTGACCCCTGACCTGATCATCTGCAACACAAAGGTGATCAAGCCATTGTTGGTCGAGCTTCTCCACGCAGTGACCTTCATAGTAGTGTTCCCTTGGTGCTCGTTGATCCACATGGGAGTGGGATCATTCTGCAGAAAGCCTCGGCGGGTGATGGGGCAATCGAAGGTAGGCACGCCTTGGTCTCTGCTAAGGATGGTGCAATTGGCAAGCGGGAACTCGATCCAGGTGAGGTTCAGATTCCTGGTGTTCATAGCGTCTGTGGTCCTGGTATGGAGGATGTGGTCGATGGGGTGGAAAAGTTGGTAGTTGGGGAAGGTGGCTTCAGTGTTGTCTGCATACTTGATTCTTGTGCTCTTATGGATCACTGAAAACCAGTACGCCATGTCCACTGGTTTGATGCCTGGTAGAGGAGCATGGGTAAAGGTGATGTTCATGGCGTTGAAGCGAGTCATGGTGTAGCCCTGCTTGTTTACCAGCTTGGCGGTGGAGATGTCACGCATGGGCGTCCAGCCAAAGTCCTCCATCATGCGCGGGATGCTGAGGCGCACGGCCGGGAACTGCATGAAGGAAAGGCATCAGGGGCTGTATTAGTTACATGGATGGACCCACAGCTCTTGCTTTCTGTGATTTTGGTAGCTGCCTGCGGTTGTGCAGGCAATAGCCTAGTAATAGAGACGTTCAAGGCCACAATTGCCAGCAGGGCACGGTGGCAGTTATACACCCCAATGATAAATCTTTCCATAGGGCATGTCTACCACAAAACCTGCCATACGGGGGCGTACCTTGCTGCTGTCGAATATGCGTTGCTCTGCACCTGCTTTCGCAATGGCTGCTGCCACCAGGACGAAAACCGCCAAACGTAGATGGCGCGCCATGGTTGGCCTGCTTCGTACCTGCGGTGAAATGCTGTTGGTTAGGACAGTTGCAATGATAAGACTTCTATTCGAATTTAATGTGCATGAGCGGGTCGATAGTGCCATTAGTGGCCTGGCATGTTCAGGAGACCACGCTGCAATAGACAGCTGGGAGTGTTTGGTGTGCACTGCGCAACAGAATCAGGGACAAACAGTGCGGAAGAATGCGGCCTCCGGTGACTGTATGGAGGCTTACCGTTATAAGCTGCGGACAAGAAATTGAGCGTCTAGAGGGCGGGTTGCATTCAACTTATGCGAGTTGCAACTGGTGTCGGACAGACGTTGGATGGAGGTGCTGCCTTTGATCTTGACATGTGCCTTTCTACATGCATTATGCTGTCCAGGTAGACTGACATCTCTCATTATAATGGACAGCTTCTGCAAGGAAGGCTGCCCAACCAACTAAACAAGCGGGGCCCCTGGTGCCTCCCGCTGGTGACACGGGAAGTTGTGTCAAGTGCCCGAGGTCACCAGCTTACGAGGCCTGTGATAATCACTTCCAGACGCTAACACTTCCCCTAAGCCAGCACCCGTTGTTATAGTGTGCTGTCCCTGTGCGTAACTCGTAGTTTTGCTTGCGAGGTGCGCAGGGCCGGGCATCGGTATACGCCAGTCAGTTACCGTTAATCAATTATGATCCACATCACCAGTTGGAGAGCACCGGCCGTGCGCCCAAAACAACGTCCTAATGATACGCAATATGTTATTGTTACCCAAAGCTAGTTCCGCCGACAGCCTCTTGGTCCCCATCGGGCTAGTAGTTCAGACTGAAAGAGTACGTAATAATACAATAGGAACACCCCCAAACCTGCTGGTCTCGATCCCGCCGGAAAACATTTGTGTGGGCAAGGAAAAAAATAGACAAGGTGTCACCTCATGATATGCGACCATGACCTGTAGCAAGATGCATGCCTTGACATTACATGATTCTCACCCAACTCAACATTGCCTCAAGGAGTATTGCTCAACGGGTCCCTCAAGAACAAAAGTGTTATACGATAATTGATTCAAGTCCTGTCCAACACAGGCAAGCCAACGTGCCACATTTGCTTGCATGCTAGGTGGCCATCTGTGCCAGATTTAAAGCTGACTTGCAAAAGCATTGGTCTCAAACAAACAAACAAACAAAAATTTAAGGTGCGGCAACCGCAAAGGGCTGGTAGGTCGAAACGACCAAACACACCATCGGATGGGTCCAAAAACAATGGAATCCATACCACCAAGCAAGAGGAATACCCAAGCAGACATCCAACTACGGACACGGCAAACAAATCACCAGCAGGAGACTGATGGGTGTATCCAAATCAAACACAATCCAGAGCACCAACCAAGCAGGATGTCCAGTAAGTCCACCGCATATGTACCACCCAAGACGGCCAGCACACCAACCAAGGCGAATACCCAAACATGTAGCTATCTAGACTTCAACCAGTTCCTCATCAGACGAATCACTAGGAACATCTGTCTCCGACTCCGAATCAAACAGATCCAAATATTGACCTGCCGGGAGCAAGATATCCGGTAAGTCCACCACATCAGTACCACCGGACTGATGGCAGTACCAACAGACACGAACACACACGGCCACATACTTGACCAAGGCCGAGAGAGGGACACAGCCAGTGGCTGACAGTGCCCAGAAATCAGCATACCTGAGCGAGGACAACGCGGCCACAAATGCAGCCAAATGCAGCCAAATGCAGCCAACGCGGCCACAAATGCAGTCAAATGCAGCCACGCACATGCAGCATACATCCGGTGCCACACAGGGTAAGTAGTATGCATCCCCACTGGCTGCCATAACAAGACCAGCTGGCATGCGTGCTCTAAGAAAAGTGAAGCACCTGACCGACTGAAACAAAACAAAACAAACCAATTTTAATATTAATTTTAATTTTTCCCAACCGACTGAAAACAAACATTCAGCACAATCCAATGCATGTACAAGAACCTGTCCAACCCCACCCTAGGTCAAAGGACCTAGTATGCATAACATTAGCTCCTATAACCATTACCCCAGGACACTACGACCAAGGATGTTCTGCCACCACCTTTGGCATCTGGCATATAAAGTCTTTGCAGCCGGCCCACCAGCTGCAGAAATACAGCCCACCAAGCAGCGAGAAGGCATTTACAGCTGTATGCAAATCCATATTGAGATGCAGCTCACAGCACAAGCCACCACCATCAAAGGTAGGCTGTACCATGGCAAATGGGGACATACGGTACAGTTTGAGACCTAGACCTCAGGACTGCTCAACAACGCTGGCTTCCAACTCCTTTCTAAAATGGCCTTCAGAAGGTCTCTGTGCTCTAGTCCCTCAAATATCCCTGGCCACTAATTTTAAAAGCAGATCTGGTAAGCTCATTTAATACTACTTACACCAAACACTCTGCTACTTCCAAGAAGGCTAGCTGGCATGCGCTCAGGGGATGCTACCCAAACAAATTAGGGAGGGCCATGCATGGGCCTGCCATCAGTGAATATGGACTTGTCTCTCAAACACTCCCGTTATGGGGAGGCAACTCTCCGTGCCTGTCCCATCTCCAATGAGTGCTTGTAAGAACTGTAATGTACTACGACTGTAAGAACTGAATGTATTACAAGTGGGACGACCGAGAGTCCATGAACAAGAGCAAATCCCCCTTGAAGAAAACATATCTTATATACATGTGTAAAAAGCGTAACAGTTCTTGCCATATGTATAGTACTCACATCTGGGGAAGCAATTCCCAACCCCACGAGAGGGAAACATCAGCCATTTTGCCATAGTCTCGAGATATGCAGGGAGCCTGTTACCAATACAAGAGCAGAAGCACCTCTGGTACAGAGCAAGATCCTTCCCCTGCCTGTGATCTACAAATTGTGCACACATCCATAGATACCCTTGAAACTCTTGTCAGACTGTAGGGGAAAGAAACAAGGACATGTGCTTGACATGCGACATTTGCTGTGCTGCCTGTTACTGGAGATGCTGCACATCTTATACCCCTACTGCACACACCCCACCACTTTCTATATGGGGGTAAGAAACAGCCAGAGAGGCTTCGCATACATGCCAACTGCCTGACTCCCACCAGCTTGTGCCTGGAAAGTTGGGAGATGCTGCCTGTGTTATATGCCTTCCTTTGGTCCCTTGCCTCCTTAGAGCTTCTCACTTTAAGATGTGTAGAATACAGTAAATGTACTGATGACTGATGTACAGCAATTCTGGTTCCCACAAGAGAAAGCATACCCACTTGCTGTGCCTTTGGACACATAACAATCCTTTTGGACAAATCAGCAATCCCTGCACTCAATACGTGCACTGTCATGGAGATCCCCAAACCTGCTGATCTATTGAGACCTTGCAAAAAGCAAGACCATCTCACAGAACAGAGCCCTAGCTTAAAATATAGGCCAATGCATCCACCTATGGCTGGACACCTGGTCGAAATTCAAGGCATCTGCTGCACCAAACCCCTGCTGAATGCTCTCATGTAGTAATGTACATGCATACAATGCAGCCAGATGTATAAGACTCGTCTACGACTCATTTTTAACAGAAGCTGCTTCACATAGGCCCTGACAGCCCTGCATGTCATTCCCCCACACCCAATAAGTGCCTCTATGTATTATGAAAAGGAACTATGTACAGAACCGATTACACATGGGAACCTCTGTTGAGTGACTTAGCGGGTATGCTTGCTGCACTCGCCATCAGTAATGCCTCCATGCATAAACATGCACCAACCCTCCAGTTTGCTGGAATGGATGGAGCATGTGCATATTCCTTAAAAGCTGAGCAGGTAAGCGAGAAAGAGAGAGTGATGCTGATCAGGGACGCCCATGGGCTGCACTTGGGCCAAACAGAAGTGTGCAGCTGAGACTTCTGAAGTCATGCTAAATCAAGATGTCGGAAAAATCAGAATAGTGCCCACACCAGACAATGGCCTGCATGTTGTCGTCCTGTTTTTGGCCTGCAGGTTAACCTGGTGTTGTCATCCATGCAGCCGAAGAAAAAGATATAAACAGCCACTGCAAGCCGCGAGACGCTTGCCAGAACAACAGCCCAAAGAGGCACATGCGGTTTAAACAGTTTTTGAAGGGACCCCGAAGCTGGTGGAACCATAAGGGATCCATATGTGATGAGGCTCATACCGCTTTTGCCATGATGGCTCCACAGCACCAAGCAAACACCAGCATCAGTAGGGTGGGCAAAGCAGCTTGAATGCTGGTGAAGCCCACTAGACCTGAAGCATGCTGCTTTCCCTTAGCTGCTTGGCTGCGACATTGTGTTGCTACCACTGCTGCTGCTGGCCTCTTCTCCAGACCTCCAGCTGCTGCTGCTCCCTTTGGTAGTGGTGCTGCAGATGTGTTGGCTGAAAGACGAGGTTGGGTCTCTGGTATGACGTATACGTCAGGGTTAGGGATGTCCAAACCAGGTAGGGCATCCAGGCTCAGCTTGTTCTGAATGCGTGACTGCAAGAAGCCATCCCCCTTGACCTTGGATGTGTGGTGGATGTACACATCTCTGTCCTTCTTGTACTCCATGATAGGCACAGAATAGCCACAGGAGTGGGATGACTGCAGAAGCAAAGGTTTTTATTGCAGGTTAGTAAAGCTCTTGCAGAGATATATGGAGCTTAGCTTGGTGAGCGCTGGTTGCCTTAAGATACCAGGACATATCCCTAAGCAAGATGGGGGCAATGATGTTTCAAGAGCTTAACTGGTCCAACTTGCCTTGCCAGTTGCATCCTTTTATCTTTGAAAATACAAAATCAGTAACTGCAAAGCATCTATGTGTGATATGTAGCTGAAACAAGCAAGTTCATCCTGTGTGCATGAGGTAGCTGCAGGGCCTTGTCAGCTGGCTGGCTTGCATGCAGGCTTGACACCCAAGACCACGGGCATTCCCCATATTTAAACCGGCATCTACGCCTCACCTCGTATATATCAGCTACTATGATGCTCCTCATTGCCTTCATCAAGCCAGATTCAATCAGGAACCCCTCGTGCTCTGTGAACGCCTTCTTGAACCACGCATCAAACTCTGGGGTCCCTTTTTCGTACGCATGTGCCTTTCCCCACAGGCGATATATGCCTGGCAGTCCCTCCTCGAAGTTGCAGAACATGAACCTACATAATTTGCAGCTCCTTCAGCATCACGCCCCCTCGCCGACGCTGCTGCAGACAGTACAACAGCCCTTACGTGATCCTTCCGTTCTCCTTGACATGGCTGAGGGTCTCTATGCCGCTCCCTCCCAAGTCTAAATAGGCCACTTGCTTTGGGGACAAGACAGTGAAGGTATTGTACCCCTTTGGCGAGAGGTTGACATGACCTGAAGTGGCCAGAGGTGCCGTGGCTACAAAGAAGACTTTCTGCCGCTTTATGAATTTGATCAGATGTTCAGGTATATTATCCCAATGCTTTCCCATGATCTACAGCACAAGGATATCTGAGGCACAAAAAAGGAAGTATGCTTCAGGTCTTTGCGACCTCCAAACTCCCGGCGCAGTCAATATAGGCAAGGCGCAGGTTGCTTTATGCTTTCATGTTACTGTGAGCCACCATATATTTGTACCTAGCGTTGCTTTGCAAAATGCGCGCACTTCAAGGGCAACTGCGTGACTCTAGTTACGAAACTCACCAGCTTGAACATTTGTATTAAGGGTCTCCAAAGCTGTCCATTTAAGCAGTATCTTAACTGATGTGGCAGTAGAAGAAACCTGCACGACAAAAGCACGTAGCTGTCGCAGTGCCTTCTGCCGGGAATCGATGCTCGACTGGTTGCTCCGGAAGGGGAGAATATGTACACAACTTTTAATTAAAGTGGTTCCTCACAATCACCAGCAACTTAACACGACTTTAGGGTCTCAGAGCAGGGTGGGAGACCCCCTCAGCAGACAAAGTCCCCAGCGCCATCTGCGAAGACAGCTACTGAACAACTGAACGACGCGCGATGAACTACGCTTCTTCTCCTTTGTTTCTTTATAGTACAATACAGGCAGAATGCCCAGGCTGTACTATAACGCTCCCTTGGCCAACAGCACTGCCACCTTCACACCATCAGTAACCGCCGACACGCACCAACCCACCCTTCTTCCCTGTAACCATCTGCGCCCCATCATAACCCCCACCATCCCTCTCCACCCCACGTGTCCCTTTGCTCCTTGCTGCCTTCTTGTGGAACTTATGCTCAGCCCTCCGAGACTTCTCCATGCCAGCAGCCGCCCCCATCTCCTCCATCAGCTCCAAATCAGCCATATCCAACTCCAACCCGTCTTCCAGCCCATCTACCCCAGCCCCACTGCTGCTGGCCACATCACCACCCGCCTGCATTTCATCTGCTGCCGCAGCTGTCACAGCCTCTACTGGCAAGTCCCCTCCCTCTTCCCCTTCAGACCCTTTCACAGTACCATCTGCTCGCAACACAGCATCCTCCCCTGCTGGTGCCAAACCCCCAACATCACTGCTGCTGCTGCCAACTGCTGAACTTCCATCCAGCGGCAACCCCTCCAGCACTTCTACGGTAGGTGCAACATTGGGTGCAAAACCTACTGCAGGTCCACCAGGAGGCAGCTTGCAATAAAGTAGCTTCCCAGCCGTGTAGTCTTTCAATATCTTCCGCCCAGCACGTGCCTCATCCGGCAAACCCCCACCTTGCGCCCACCCCCTGGCAACTGCCAAGGCCACCAGCAGCTGCCCTGCCCTCAGTGACTCTCCACTGCTGCTACTGCTACTGCTGGTGCTCGCCACGCCACTGCTGCGCTCTGAAGCTGCATCAACTGCACCGCTGCCACTGCTATTGCCGGTGCTGCTGCCTGCTGCATGCTGAGGGCCTCCTGCGTTCCTTCTGAGCCCATACACAGCCTCCAGCTGCTTCCTGCCGCAGCGGGCAGCAACCACCTCCACAGGGGCACGTATGTCTGTCAGGCGATCAATGGGTATCACACCTGCTGCCACCATTTCCGCCCGGGAGCTGGCAAACTTGGGGAACACCAAACCTGTAAGAAACCAAAGGAGCAAATGCGCGGCGATAAACAACTTTGGCATGTCTGCAATATCCACTGCCAGCAAGGTGTGCATCATCTTCAGCGCAACAGCTACATCAACATGTCGTTCAACATCAACGGAAATGCGGGCGGAATCTGCTTCGATGAAAGACGATGCAACAAAGATGCCGCTAGTAATGCTTCCTATGTTACAGCCATTCCCAGTAACACAGGGAGCATGCCTGGCCCTTCCTGGGACTTGTCCTGCACAGGCAGCCACACCCATCTCCCTACCTCTGGCGCCACTACTTGCCTCATGGAAAGCCCGCTTGAGCCAGAGCCAGCCCAAACACAAAACAATCGACCGCCACCGCATGTGAAAGACCTTGCAATCTGCCCCGTGCCTGAGCATTGTGCTCAGATTCCCTTGCTTGCTGCCTTCTTTGTGAACTTACCAGGGCAATCACAAAGGCAGATCGTGGCTGACACATTGAGTGTCTGGAAGTGCTTGGTTTTGCCAGGAGTGGGTGCCACTGCTGTCTTCTTAGAACCAAAGATGGCATTGATAGTGGAGGACTTCCCCACATTGGGGTAGCCCACCAGCCCAACCATGAAGCGGCGGCTCAGATCAGACCTATAGCAGCAGCAGCAGCAGCAGCAAGGAAATTTAGAAAAGAAGATGTTTGAGGGTTTATTACTGTGGCTGAATAATGCTCCGTGAGTCTGGCACACAACCACTACAGGGAGCACCCGAGGAGCAGCATGGATCAGGATTGTACATGGTACAGCTACAGCATAGGCCATAGCATGGTGTTTTGTCGTCCCAACCAACAGACCGCCCACTCAATTCATCCTACTATCAATATGCCAACATGCCTCCCAAATGGATGTCAGACTCAGACACAACAATAAAGCCATGCACTTGACATCTATAGTGCCAACGGTGGTCCAGCCTCCAACATGCTCTTTCCTGCTCCTGCTCCTGTGCTGGTGCTGCTACTGCAACCATTCACTTCCAGTCCTTTCTCCAGACTCTTTCACTGCTGCTTCTGCATGCACTCCCATGGAACCTGACCTCAATGCTTCAGAGCAACTGCTTCCGCCCCTTTTGGACACAGCTCTTATTGCTGCATGCCCCCGAGATGAATGATCCCGTTACCTTTCTTCACTTGGATTTTAAGCTCCTCATAACTCATGCAGCAGCCCCTAATGCAACTTTCACAGACAGCCCACACGTATTCAGCAACAACTGCTTTCCCTCCAGGAATAGACCCCTTCCTACATGCACATGCAATCTCTGGCGAAAACTCACTGCTGCCTTTTGCTACTTCCAACTTTCCATGCAGATGTGACAATCAGTTGTCCCCTATCCATACCCCCCCCCCTGCCCCTCTCTCCCTACCTGCGTGGGTCATCCAAGGGGCTGCTGCTGATGCTTGCCCGTGCATTCTCCTCCATCAGCTCCAGCAGCTCATCCACCCCTAGAACCTTTGTCCGCTCATCTTCCACTGCAGTTGCTACTGCTTCCCCACCTGTTACCACTGCTGCTGCTGCCCTGGCCTTCCTCTGCGCATCCAGAAGCTGCTGCTGCAGGAGCTCCTGTGCTACTCCTGTGAGAGCTGCCTCCTGCCGTGCCTTCTGCTGGAGGTCTGTTGCTGCTGCTGCTGACCAGAAGGCGTATGAGATCCCCTGGGAGTCAAAGTAATCAGCCCAAGCTGCTCTGCAAGATGCTGGGAGGAGGTCTGCCTTGTTTAAGAGGACCAGGGAGGTCTTGGTGGGGTGCACCTCCTGAGCATAGCCGACTAGGTCATGTGAGAAGTAGACGAGGGGGTCTCGGGCATCTACGACTTGGATGACAATGTCAGAGCGTTCCACCACACGCCACAACTGGCGCCAGACTTCTAAGTTCCGTTCGAAGGGGGTGAGGCACAGGCCCTCCTCCTCCTCAACATGGGCCAAGGACCTAAGGAGCAAGCAGGGATAGGAAGCACATCACTGATGTCGAGGTGAAGTTTAGAAGCCCATTGGGTCCAACAATTGCTTACCAGCATCCCTCTGAAGACACCTAAACTAGACAAGCAAATTGTCTCAGAAATTAAACCTTGAAAAGCATGCAGTGGCATCCAACAAGTAATGCACAAGATTGATGAGCAATTGATTGTGCCACTGCCACATCTCCAGCCCATGATGAACCATGCAATTCATCCCTGAATGGAGCCTACAAGAATAGCTCCCCTGTAGGTTTGACTGGTACAGATAAGGTACACAGCTGAGCCCAGCAAGTAGCACGTACCTGCGCCACTCGAGGAATGACTGCTTCTCCTGAGCCTCCAACTGCTCTGGTGTGGTAGCTGCATCCCATGCAGGCCTGCGTGGGATAGACAGCTTGTGCTGATTGCGGGTCTCTGCGGCGGCTCGCTCTGCTGCTGACGTCTCGGCTGCAATAGGGTCCACCGCGCCCATGGATATGACAACAGCTTGGTGCCGTTCTGCCGTAAAGTCCCGATCAGCCAGATCAGCCTGTAAAACATGCCGGATGATCTTCCAATGCCATTCAAAGACGTTCATGGACTCGCAGACGTATATCTGATCATGCAAACTATCACGTCAGAGCATACGGCGTACCATGGCCATCAACTCGTCCAAGTCATTGCGATCCAGGATACTCTGCATGTTGGTCGTGTCCGTGGTGTGTCGATCCGCATCTCCCCCAGTACCTCCCTGAGCAAAGGAAGGCAAAGACAAACCGGTCGTAAGTAAACAACGGACGCTGCATGGTAGGCTGCAGCTGAGGCGACGTAGCATTTTGCAGCCAGCCCGCGGGTGTCGGCCACGGCACCCGCGACGGCCACGGGCATGTAATTAATGTTGAGAGAATAGCCACGTGCTCAAGATGTTCATGCTCTGTAGGCATTATATGTCCGTGCGGCGGAATGGCCTGCATGCTTACCTTCTTCCGCTTTGCCAGCGCCGCTCCAACATGGGTTCCGCCAGTCGAGCGGGATTTCCCATTATGCTTTCCCATGCTTAAAAGATGTGCGGGGCGCACTCTAGGGGTCCTTCAAGATACGTCACAGCGACAAGAATGGATAAGGGTTGTCAAGGCAAGCAAGCTGTAACCACGCAACCACCCACGTCATGGACCAGTAATGCGTTGAAGATGCTTCAGCAAGCAGTTCTGCAGGTTAGTTGCACCCACTTCTGCCCTTTGGAAGAAAGCAACGACCCTTCGACTTCCGCTCACTTCAGTGAAGTACAAATCTGGCAAGGTGATAGGACCAATCCTCGTGTGCTCCCTGTGGCCTGTTTGCTCGCCACTAGAGTACACTATGCACATATTAAGCATAAACACAATATGTCCGATATGGCTACTGGTCATATGTTCTTGTTATGCTCCCCAGTAGGTCGAGATAGCCCTTTAAATGCATAGTAGGTGAACGCTACTGCCTTCCTAGTTGCTTCCGCAGAAGGCAGCAAGTGACCCATTGTTGAATGCTATCAATGTATATGCCATATCTGTCGTAGTCAGATGAGCAATCGTTCCTGGACGGTGCCGACCCTTGCCGTCGCCTTGCGGTTGCCGAAGGCACTTGGCTGAACTTGAAGCATGCCTGCTTTCGCATTACAGCATGGACTCAGACGAGAATTACCAATACCCGGATGGTCTGTACGACCCTACGTGCAGCCTCCTCACCATGGCTTGCGCATATGTCAGCGGCCTTGGAGGTGCATCACACCGTACACGACAAGCAGAAGGGTAGCCCTCACCATCATACGAGCAGAAGTTGGGGGATCTGACAACTTGCATGCAACATATGTCACTCGTAAAGGCTTTTCCGAGCTTGAACGGAGACACTCTACCGGGATTCTGGGGATTGCTTTTGGCGTATGTGCTGCAGCAACCCTAGCGGTAAGAGCTAAATTCGGCTGGGAATCATGCAACGAGGACGAGGTCATCCCACCCTGTTGTGGCAGAACTGTAATTTCTTCCTGGCTGGCCCCTAAGGCGTCTAAGCACACTGGTTCTGATACACTGTCTCTTGGTGCAAAGCAGGTGGGGGGCGTTGCCCTGCGCAGCAGAGCTACTTCACTGCCAACCACATCCACAGCTCTGCCTCAAGTGGAGGTTCCATCGTTGGGCTCTCCAGTGTACGGATCCTTCTTTTTACACCACAGAACCGTGGTTGAAGCAGATGCAGGAGACTGGGATGCAGCAGCAAGCTCCATACCAGACCAGGCCCGCAGGTATCTAAGAATTCATGGCACCCAAAGTATCAGTGGTCTCGTGCTCACGCTAATACCATCACTCATTAAACCATCATTATTGGCATCCCAGCTTCCCAACCCACAACTCTGAGTAATAGCCCTGCATAGGATACTGTTCCCGTGGGAGCAACCCACTACAGATTATTAGTTTTTCCAATGGGTAAACCTGTTCCCCATGCACATGTTTACAGGGACCCATTGGGCAGTCAGGCCTGCCCAGAAGCATTGGGTAGATTTTCAGTGAAGCCGCACCA
Organism: Pseudopediastrum boryanum; assembly: GCA_963556185.1. Taxonomy (NCBI): domain Eukaryota; kingdom Viridiplantae; phylum Chlorophyta; class Chlorophyceae; order Sphaeropleales; family Hydrodictyaceae; genus Pseudopediastrum; species Pseudopediastrum boryanum. The sequence continues at coordinate 8,048,109 of OY744495.1, forward strand.
GCCTGCATTATGTCTCTTGCTCTGTGGAATACTGAAAACCTCACGCCTGGTTGCCTTTGTTTCTCCAGTGCCGAACAGCTACAGGCATGGGAGCCTAACCACGAGGCCCTTGCACTTGATCCAGATGCTGGAGAGCTGGATGTCATGATGCCTGAGGATGAAGTGCAGCGGAGGTCACGTAACCCCATGATATGGCTTTGTTCAACCATGCTGCGCGCACTTCATGCCATGGTGAGCTGACACATGGAATTGATTGGTCCTTGCTAGAGTTAATAAACTGCTATTTCAGCTGATATGGAAGGTGGTATGTTAGACATCTGATGAAGCCATACGGTCATGAGTCATTGCTATCTGAGAGAGTGGGCTTAGATGACTAGCCATGTTGTTCTTGATGGCAAGGGAACACACATTGCAGAACCACCTCCTGCTCTGGCTGGCCACATGCAGGGGAATTACACCACAGAATGTTTGTGTTGTTTCACATGCTGCAGCCAAAAGCACAAAACTGTAGAGTGTAACCAACCTCAGCAGCATGGGCCGTTAATGCAGCCTACCTGAGTTCTAGTCCTGCTGCCATCAAATAATCATATAAACATCTCTTCTGCCCTTTAGTGCAACCTGTACTGTGCTCCTGTTCTCCACATACCAACTATAGTCATACTTCATCATGTGCACCCTGCGTAGGATGTGCTCATCTTCCCGGATGGGTCGATCAGGTCAGGGATGGCCAACCAGGACCAGCGGCAGGAGCGCCGGCAGCAGGAGCAGCAGCAGCGTCTAGCACAGCAGTCACAACGACAACGCCAGACAAGGCCGCAGCAACACGGCAGCACACGCCAGTCTGCACCAAGGTCACATCCAGGAGCAGCAGCCACACAGGCAGCAGCTGCACAGCAGCCTTCTGCTTCTTTGGAGGTGCCAGCATTAGCAGCGCCTGCACTAGCACACGCAGCAGCCGCAGCAGCACCAACAGGAAGTGCCAGCTTATACAGCACAGCTCTTCCTATGACTCCTGCAGCTGCTGCAGGCCCAGGAGCAACTGCTGCTGCGGTTGCAGCTGCTGCTGGTGTGCCTGCACAGGAGCTATCCCCTAGGATGCTGGAGCTTTTGAATGAGCTGGAGCAGCTGTCTGCCGATGGGGATCCAGGGGCTGAGGAGCTTCAGCTGCTGATCAGAACGCTGTCCCAGCAGCTTCTGCAGAAGTCAGCTGGTGTGGTTAAGCCATCACTTTCAGCGGCAGCATCAGAGTCTGTTACTGTGGCGGCAACAGCAGCAGGGGCAGCAGCACCTGTAATGTTGGAAAGGGAGGCGCCTTGGGCAGGAACTGCCATTGGGGTTTTGCTGCTGGCCCTGATGAGCATCTCTGCAGCCTGTGTGTCTGTGATGGTGGTGCTGGCATTGAAAGCACTGTCGGTGCACGCTTCTGGAGCGGTACAGGGAGGCCTAGTGGACAGCAGCAGTAGCAATTTGTCCAGTGATGTCCAAGCACGCAACAGAAGCCGCAGCCGGAACCAGCTACGACCAAGCAGCAGAAGCTACACTGGCCAGGATCTTGCTGTGAATAAGCCACCCTTAGGAGCTGCCGCTGTGGCTGACCTTTCTACAGTGGTTGCATCCGGGCTTGCATCAGACACAGCAGCACTTGCCGCATCAATAGCGGCAGCAGCAGCAGCAGCGTCAACAAAGGCAGCTGCCGCTGCTGACGAAGCTGAGGCTGAGGGTGGTGGGGGGTCCTTGGGGGGAGTTGAGATGGAACTTGGTATGCGCCGTGGCTCTGCAGAAGCCATGGCAGTAGCAGCAGCAGTGGCAGCAGCTGTATCAATGACGCCAGGCCCAGAGGCAGCTGCAGCGCAAGCAGTGCTCCCAGATGCTGGCAAGCAGACTGGTATGGACTTATCTGATGATGGTCAAGGTGGCAAGGACGATGGAGATGGCCTTGAGCAGGTCCAGCAAGGGGAGCCAGAAGGGGATGGAGTGCAGGGGGGGACTCAGGAGCAGCAGGATTCTTCAGCATTGGGGGAAGGAGAGGTGGAACTGGCTGCAGAAGCCCTGGAGGACCAGGAGCAGTCAACTGCTGAGCAGGTTGCAGCAGAAGTGTCAGACAGGACTCAGGACGCAGAAAGCAGTGATGTTGGAGCAAGCACATCGGGAGGCCCTGGAGTAGATCAAGGAAGCCCCCCACTGCTCCCACCCATGCCCCCGCAGCAGCAGCAACAACAGCAAGAAAGAACTCAGCAGCAGCAGCAGCAGACCAACATACAGCTGCAGCAGTTGATGCCTGACCCTTGGGTTGGTTACGTTGCTGCAGTCATGGCTGCTAGAGCAGCAGGCGGAGGAGGAGCAGCAGCCCCACCCCCAGCAGAAGCAGAAGCAACTGGCAGCACAGGCACATTGATTAACACAGATGCCGTGTTTGAGATGTTCCAGGGCCACGGCTGGGAAGGCAGCTGGCCAGCCACAGCTGGGCCATTAAGCAGGGTGGGAAGGGCCCTAGAGACGGGCGCAGAGGCTGATCTGGTTGGTATTTGCAGGAATGAAGCGCAGAGAGAAGAGGTTGATGCAGGGGCTAGCAGTGAAGAGCAATCTGGACAGCTGCAGCAAGAGGCTCTTGCAGGTGAAGTAGCTGTGACTCCGACCACAATACCCACAGGGGATGACTGGGGAACAGTAGTGGGGAGCAGCTGGGAGGAAAGCGAGCCAGCTGCTGAAGGTGGAGTATATCAGGAGGAGTGCCTGAAGCCACAACACAGTAGAGCAGAACCTTCAACTCCACTAGTAGGGGAACATGCAGAATGTGTTGCAGGAGACTTGGCAGGGAGCCGCACGGACAGCAGCAGCAAGGGTTATGAGGCAATCCAGCAAGGAGAGCAAGAACAGGAGCAGCAGCAGCAGGATGGGAGCCAGCAACATGAAAGTGAGCAGCTCTCTATACCTAAGGAAGAACCTCAGGACCAGGTGGAGGTGGCTGAGGCTGAACAACAGCTGGAAGCGAGGCTGCAGACTTCTCAAGCGGAGCAGAATACTGACGAAGTGCAGCTGCAGGAGGGGTTGGAGCAGCAGCCACGTGTCGGGTGTGAAGACGCTGAGCAGCAGCTCTGCAATGAGCAGGAACAGCAGCGTGATCAGGGTCTGGACAACCAGCTAAAGCATCTGCAAGAGCTTAGGAGCAGCAGTGAGCGGGTGGCTGCTTTAAGCAGCCTGGCTCAACAGGTGCAGGAAGGTGATCTTGAGTTGGAGGAGTTTGGGGAAGTGCTGAGGGTGTGGGGACCTTGGCTGGAGCCTCAGGATGGAAGCAGCTTGCTGGGGCTATTATCAGAGAGGTAAGATTCCTGGATTTGAGCCACATGGTAGTGGCACCCATTCTTCACCTAGTCAGCTAGTTTTATTCTGGGTTGCACCGGTAGGTTGTCATTTAAAACCTGGATTCACTGTCCATATTCACTAGAAAAGGGAAGTTCAATCCATTGTTTCACTTTGTGACCTGGTCCCTGCAAAGGAGCAGCATTCCAGCCTATAAAGCTATATTGCACTACATGACAACACCCCTGACATGTACTAAATGTTCATTGGATGGACTGTGGACTGGTTGTGTACATGCACTAAATCCAGCCTTGCCATAGCAGATGCTGTATAGACACAAGGGCCATGTCCTGCCTTCATTTTTCTTTCACAGGTTCACCACTCAGTCCTTCATGGCATCTGCTGAGCTTCTCTTGAGCCAGCACCCAGCCCCTCACCTGCTCCTAGCTTGGCACCAGCTTGACTCCACTTCTCTAGCCGCTGCTGGAGCACCTGTGGTGCCTGCGGACCTCCTGCAGGAACTCTTCCAAACAACCAGCACCAGTAGCAGCGGTCGCAGCAGTGCGGTTGGGAGCAGGGTTGCAAACAAGCTCCTTCCTCTAGTGCATGGGTCTACTCTCATGGGTGATACCGAGCTGCTGCTGCAGCCACAGCCGCAGCAGCTGCAATTGCCGCTGCTGCTGACGCTAGCAAGTGAAGGACGGGTGCAGCAGCTTGCCAAGATGGTAGCAAAGTGCATGGCTGCATGCTTGGGGAGCCTGGAGCCACCAGAGCACCAGCTGCAGATGTTCCAGCAGCTTGGCATGGAGAACCCACAGCAGCAGCAGCAGGAGGCAATACGGCCTGAGCAGATGTTAGTTGCCTTGAGCACGTTCCTCATGCTGTCGAAGTGGGGCTGGAGCTGGGAACTGGTGCCGATGCTGTCCCTGCTGCCTCAGGGCTTCTGGTTCAGGGCGTTTGCAGCTAAGCAAACACAAGTGCAGCAGCAGCAACAGGAGGAGGGTGAAAGAGTTGAGATGTCTAACGCGTGGGATGAAGTTGGAGGTACTGGGATGATGGGTGTTGGCAAAGCTCCCTGGAAGGGCACCCAAAGGAAGGCAGAGGAGCAGCAGGGAGTCGTAGGGTTGAGGGGGTCAGCTTGGAACGTAGGGAAGGGGCCTTGGAACAGCAAGAACAAGCAGCAGCAGCAGCAGGACGAGGAGGAGGAAGAGAAGGGGGTGCCCAGGACGCGAGGCCACCTGGTGCCAATAGTAACTCTTGCCGTTCAGTACTGGTGGAGCCTGAGGCAGCAAGTATCAGCTGTTGAACCTGCGGACCAACAGGAGCGGTTGCAAAGTCAAACTTCCTTAAGGCTGAAGGATGGGGGCGATGGGAGCAGTAAGCTGCCCTCATGGCTCAGGGTAGGGTCACAGGAGGAGACTCAGCAGAGGGGGGCAAATGGGGGTTTGCTTGGCGTGGGGAGAGTTTTGATTGGGAGCAAAGCATGGGTAGCCGCTGGTCTGCGGGAGTTTTGGATGATGGTGCTGAACGAGGAGGAGGGCTGGAACGAAGTCGGGCCTCTTATGGCTGCATGTGAGGCACATTGGATGCCACATCAGTTACAGCCAGCAGCACAAACGGTATCAGACACAGCACCGGACACAGGAGCAGCTCTGGAGGGATTAAGAAGATCTGTGCAAAGCAAGCATTGGCAGCAGCTGCTGTTGGAATCATTGCTGGAGGCAGCACGTGAACAGCTTGTAGTTGGAGGTCCTGACGAAGGGCTGCCTGTTGGGCCAAAGGCAGGGCAGGTGGAGCTGTTACAGGAGATCTTGAATGATGGGGTTGTCAGTGCTGAGCAGTTGCCCTTGGTGCTGAATGCGTTGCTGCCTGGAGACCTGTTGAGGAGCTGGGCAAGGCTTGCTAGCTGTAGCGCACAGCAACAACAACACCAGCAGCAGCAGGCTGCTTGTGATGCTTTGGGGGATTCCTCTGCAGAGCTGCAGCAGCAGGAAGGGAAGGGTGGGCGACCTTTTCTCTCTAAGCTCGCACAGCTATCCACTTCCAATAGCAGGCTGCTTGAAAGCACCACCACAAGCTGTTCAGGCTATGGCAGTAACAGTAGCACAAGTTGCACCACCAGCAGCAGCGGCAGTAGTAGCTATGAGGAGTTGGATCAGCATGTGCTCCTAGGCCAAGCTATGGGGTCTGGTAAGACCCTGAGCCATGCCTTAGCTTCTGCCAAGGTGTGGGAAGAAGGCTCCAGGCTTGCTGAGCTGCTGGTGCTGCTGCTGGAGGGGCTGCCTTCAAGCGAGGCAAAGAAGCTTGTTTGCGGCATCTCTAAAGTTGCAAGTGCGGAAGTGCTTGCAGCTGCTTGTGCTGCTTTACCAGCTGTGGGGTTGTATTGCAATGTGCAAAGCAGTACAGCTCCAGGGACCAGGAGGAGTGAGCAGGGGTGGCGGGTGTTGATGTCCTGGGTTATGGAAGCAATGGAGGAGCAGGAGGGGAAGGAGGATGGGGAAGCAGCAGCTGCAGCAGCCGGGGCTGTAGTCATTGCAATTGCTGGTACACCTGCAGAGGTGGCTGGGCAAGTTCCAACAGCAGCTGTAGGGGCAGTGGGTGGAGAGAGGGTCCCTTCGCCACGGGGGATGGCAGGTGCTTTTGAGCTCGGGCTGGGTGAGGAGGTGGCCGCAGGCTCCTTTTTGGTTGTCAAAAGGTCTGGGCGGGTGTGGCTGCTGCAGCGGGTGCTTGCACTGGTGAATGCAGCTGCAGAGAATCGTCATCAGCACCGTCTGCTGGAGCTAGCTGCTCAGGCTGGTGCTGGGCGAGGTGGAGGTGGGAGCTTGGTCCGGGGCTGGGGTGGGAGTGGGGTGGAAACTGGGGTTGATGGGGTTGGTGGGACGAGGGTGGTGCACCTGCTGAGGTTAAGTGCCTTGCTTGGTGATGAGGAGGATAGGAGGCACCACCATAGGCACTTGGGCTTCTTAGGTGGCACTAGTGCAGGTGACGGCATGGGTGACAAGCACTGTGGTGATGAGGCTGCATTGGGAGCTGGTAGAGGCAGCAGTGTGAATGCGGAAGAGCAGCAGCTGAAGCCGCTGTTGCGCGAGTTGTACCTGCGTAGCGGTACAGTTGCGGGATTGAGCATCATTCATGAGCTGGTAGGGAGCCGGACAGCCCCTCATAAGCTACCTGTATTCTCATCACGGAGGACGTCAGCAGTAGTAGCAGCAGCAGCAGCAGGAGGGGACGAAGAATCTGCTGCTGGCTGTAGTAAGACTCAACAGCAGGAGGAGGAGAGGGAGCTGCTTGCCTTGATTAAAGTGGCGAGCCAATGGCAGGAAGTGGCAAGGAAGGCTTTAGGGGTAGGTGTGTCAGGGACTGATGCCCGGGAAAGTTACGAGGCAGTCAACAGGGTTGCTGGAGCAGATCCGGCACACGTGACAAGGTTGTGCAGCGACGAGCAGCTGTTGAGTTGTTTGAACCTACTGGAAGAGCAGCTGCAGGTGGTGGAAGCCAAAGTGGATGAGCTGTTGCTAGCTAGGGCCAGCAGCATGAACACCAACATCAGCAGCAGAAGGTGGAGGCGGTGGGAAGGGCCTGGGCGAGGGTCTGGATTAGAGGAAGCAGAAGCTGCTGCAGCTGAGGCATGGCAGATATCTGCTGCTCCTGCCTCTCCTGGTGCTAGCAGCAGCAGCAGTGGCAGCAACTGTGTGTCTGTTGGTGCAGGGGTGGGGCAGCAGTTGCAAAGCCAGGAGGGAGGTGTTGCGGCAGCGCTGTCGGCCGCACGTGCGGGTAAGGCAGCAGCTGTAGCAGCACTGTCTGCAGCAATGGGTGTAGCTAAGGAGAGCTTCCTGGGCAGGCAGCTTGTGTCTGTGGGGCCAGTAGCTGTAGCAGCAAGGGTTGGGGAGGAGGTTGTAACAAGAGCTTCTGGTCCGAAGGTGGCTGTTGCTGCTGCCACAGTGAATGGATATGATACTGAAAAGTCGATAGCAACTGGTGAGCAGCGCTTGAGGGTCCCTGCAGAGCTTGGCTTCAGCGCTGTCAGTGGGGCTGCTACTGGTTGGGGCTCCCCTGCTGGTGATAGTGGTAGTGGTGACAATGGGGGAATTGGGAGAAGAAGTTCTGGTGGCACTAGTGCCGGAAGGTATGGGCTTAAGGATCTTGGGGAGGATTATGGCGCAGGGGTGTCTGGTTTTGCTTCGGGTGCTGCTGATAGGAGCTTTGCAGCACCTTTGGATGCAAGGGAGATTGTACGGAGATCGATGGATGAGGCACAGGCAGGGCTCCCTGGGTTTGGTGAAGGGGACTGGCCCATGGGGAACACGCTTGTGTCTCTGGATGAAGATGAAGAGGTTGCAGGGTATAGTGTTGCAGCAGCTGAGAAGAGGTTTGGCGGTACGGACTACTCAAGGGGCCTAGCACCAGCTGTACCTGCGGTTTATCATGATGCAGAGGTCACAGAGGGTGCTACAGATGCCACTAGTAGTCCAAGCAGTACAGCTGGCACCAGTAGGAGGAGTGAGGTGGAGGTCAGAGGTCAGGCTAGGCCTGCAAGTAGGAACACAGGGGAGGTGCTGGAGGCAAAGATGGGCAGGTGGCCACTTGGTTGGGAAGGGGCATTGTTGGAGGGGACGCCAACAGGATGGGGACCTCTACTTGGGCGGTTAGGGTGGGCAGATCCAGCAGCAACAGCAGCAGATGAAAGGGTTGCTCCCCTGCAGCAACAGCTTGGGGTCCAGGGAGAGGTGGAGGAGGAGGAGGAAGGGACAGTGGTGCAGCAGCAGCTGTGGCAACCTCCACAGCAGCTATGGAGGCAGCCAGGCTGGAAGCAGCAGCAGGTCCAGCAGTGGGAGCAGCTGCAGGATAAGTTAATGCCGGGCTATGAGGAGCCTTTTCACCTGCATTTGGCTTCTCCTGGTGCCTTTGGGGCTCAACAGCAGCAACAGCAAGTGGCACGGGGGTTGCAGCAGCATGAGGAGCAAGCGCAGGAGCCTTTCGTGATCGTGTTGTCTTCGCCTGGGATAGGGAGGGCTAAACCAGTTGTTGATGGGAAGGCAGGTGCTGGTGGCCAGGTGGGGCCGCCCCGCTTTGCAGGGATCATTGAGCAAAGGGTTAGGGCTAAGGAGGCTGTCCCGGCTAGCCCTGCTGGTGGCAGTGGTCAGGAGCAGAGAGTGGAAGAGCGTTTGGAGGTTTCTGGGAGGTTTGGCAAGCTCATCAGGCAGCGATTACAAGCTCATGGTACTGTTACTCCTCAAAAGCAGCAGCCGCAGGGACAGCTGCTGAAGCTGTCACCTAATTCAGAACCATCAAAGGAGCAGCAACAGACCAGCAGGCCAGAGGCTGCTTCCTTGCGCTTTGCTGCCGTAATTGAGCAGCGGGTGCAGGCTAAAGTAGTCGAACCAAAGCAGGCTTTGAAACCCAGGCAAGCAGCTAGCCGCCAACCCCAGCAGCTTAAACAGCAGAAGGAAGTGGATGACGGTGCTGCACGCTTTGAAGTGATTCTCAAGCAGCAGAGCTGGGAGCTGGAGATGCTTGATAAGCAGTCGGCACAAGCACCTGTACCAGGTAGCCAGCAGCAGCAGCCGCAGCAGCAGGAGGAGTCAGCACCTCCGTTTGCTGCCATCATCCAGCAGCGAGGTCAGATGCAGAAGTTGGCAGCTGAGGAGACGGTACAGTCAGATGAGAGCCCTCAGAACGGACTAGCTAATGGTCAAAGCCGCTTTGCTGCATATATGCAAGACGACGATCAGGCAGGAGCCATGTTGCCAATTGCACAGCCTATCAAGCAGCAGCAGGGGGACTTGGAAGAGATCGCGCCAAGTTCTCGCTTCGCTGCCCTCATCCAGCAACGAGCTCAGACAAAGCAAGTGGAGGTTGAGCGTTCAGTGGCTGTCAAGCCAAGTAGCAACATGCAGCAGGTGCAGCACGTTAAGCCTCAACAGAAGGCCCAGCAGCAGCAGCAGCAGCAGCAGCAGCAGCAGCGACAGAAGCAGCTGCAGGAAGCAGAGGTGGCTAGCACAGCTCCCTCACATTCTCCTCCTATTATCAATCAGGAAGGGCCTATGACAAGCCAGGAAGTGCAGAGCGGTGTTCTTGAACCAAGGCTTGGACGCTCAGCAAAGCCTCCTGCAGAGCAAGAGGAGGAGCAGCAGACAGCGACACAGCAAGCTGGGTCGAGTTTGTCTCGCTTTGGTGCTATCATCCAGCAGCGAAGCCAGGGAGCTCTGCAGCAGGATCAGGGTGTCATAGACCAGCAACCACCTGAGGAGCAGAATGGACCTGTGCTTTTATCTTTGCCTTCGCCAGTGTTTGGCGCTGCTTTTGTCAAGCAAGAGCCTGCGCAGCAGCAGCATGGCGATCCCGCTAATGGAAGCAAAGTTAAGCCATTAGGCCATGCACGAGATGATCATGTGCAGGTTCAAATCCAGCAGCAGCCACAGCAGCAGGAGGTGCAGCAGGAGGAGTCAGGATTGAAGAGGCTTGGGTCTCCCGAGCTGGGTAGTGGTGGCATTGCAGCAATGCTTGCATCACTGAAGCAACAGAGACAGCAGCTGCAGGGGCAGTCCAAGCACCAGCCCTGGGAAAGGCAGCAGATGGAGCAACCACCAAATCTCCCATACCTCCAACCACCACAGCAGCAACAGCAGCAGCCAAGACATGGGGTGCATCAGAAAGGGCAGGAGCTGGCACAGGAGCTCCGCAGCCAGCCGGAGCAGTTGCAGCAGCAAGCACACCATGCAGAGCAACAGCAGCAACAGGGTCAGATGTTTCTTAAGCTGCAGCAGGGAGGGCAGCAGCAACAACAGCCTAAGTTGCCACTACGCCCTTCGAGCCCCCTGCACCACATGTTTGCCTCTCAACCGCCAGTTGTGGTTCTTCCTCACCCTTATGTGGGAAGGCTAGTGCGCGTTGAGGCAACCAGCCAAGCCTTACTGGCCAAGGAGCAGCACCAGAAGCAACAGCAGCCCCACAGTAAGCAGGATCAGCCACAAAGCCACCAGAATCACCAGCAGCAACAGCAGCAGCCTCTGCAGCCACAGGTCCAGCAGCAGGAAGTGCATGTGGTTGATGGCGGTAAGAAGCTGCAGCGGGAATGGAATCAAGTGCTGAAGCAGCACAGCGTGGAAGATGTGACAGCACAACTGCCTGAGCTGCTGCAGGAACAGAAGTATGTAGAGGCTCAGCAGAATCAGCTGCTGGAGCAGCAACAGGAGCAGCATAAGCAAGAGGCACAGATGTGGCAGCAACAGGAGCAGGGGCAAGTCCTCCAACAGGGGCAGGAGCAGGAGGAGCCTACCCGTGGGGATCAACCAGGGCAGCAACAGGAGCAGCAGTGGCAGCCTTTGCCTGGATTGCAGCTGCGGGAGCAGGCCAAGCAGCACCCTAGGTCCCATGCACTAGAGATGGGCCTGGAAAGGCAGGTGCAGCAGCAGCACCTGAAGCACCAGCAGCATGAGCAGCAGCGTCAGCTGCAGAAGCAGCGGCTGCATGACCTGCAGGTGGCTGTGCAGAAGCAGCTGCAGCAGCAACAGCAACTGGAGCAGGCGCTGGTGCGGCTGGCACTCCAAGCATCAGGCAGAGATGAGGAGGAGATGGCAACTGAGGCTTTAGCTGCTGATGAGGATGAAGGGGTGGGTCCACAGCTGCAGCAGCAACAAGAGATGGATGGCTTAGAGGAGAAAGGACCTAAGCATTTGGAGCAAGGGAAGCCAAAAGCGGAACTGCTGATAGATGGGGAGGAGGAGGAGGGGCAGGAAGGTTTGAATGAAGAGAATATGGAGCTTCAACCAGATAGGCCTCAGTCACCAGCTGATCATCTATCGAACCTCTTTGGCAAGCTGACAGCTCTCATTATGCCCATAGAGAAGCAGAGGCAGCAGGAGCAGCAGCAGCACCAGCAGCAGCGGGTCAAGCTTGCAGAGCAGGAGCAGCAGGAACAGCAATTAGAACTATCTAGATCAGCAAAACTGCAGCAAGCGGGCCTAGAGGAGCAAAGCCTCACCCAAATAGGAGCTGAAGTGATCTTTGGTCAGGGTGCAGGGGTTCATGATGACATGGCAGTGGCTCAACCGCCTTATACAAACAGAGCCTTCAGGTTGAGCCCTTCAGCTGACCAAAGCAAGGTGCAACCACACCCACAGCAGCAGCTGCCACTGGCAGTGCAGCCACAGCAGCAGCAACAGCAGAGTCCAGGCCAGCAGATTGTCCTGAACGTTGGAACAGACCTGTCGGGGGTCCCTCACTTAGGTCATGATGGCCAGAAGCAGCAACAGCAGCAGCAGCAATGGCAGGGAGAGCAACACAGAGTTCAAGAGGTCCATAGTGAAGCAGCTCTTACTGTAGATGGGGATGATGCCATGGTAGCTCTCCCTCCATACACTAGCAAACAGTTCCGGCTGAGTGCAAGGGCTGAGGCTCAGCCTCCCCAGCAGCAGCAGCAGCAACAGCAGCAGCAGCAGATTGAGAAGCAGCTTGATCATGGGCCATATGCTTCACTCCCTGCCCAAACCTCAGCACCAAGCTATTCATACAGCTTTAGACAGCAGCAGCACCAGCAGCAGCATCCCTCAGCTGGCTTTGAGGTGTGCCTTAACTTGCTTCCTCAGGACGAGTGGGTGGCAGAAGAGGAAGACGAGCAGGAGAAGGAGGAGCAGGAGGAGCCACAGCAGCCGCATGAGGTTTGTCTCAACCTTCCCCCTGCAGAAGAGTGGGTAACAGAAGATGAGGACGGTGATGATGATGATGAGGAGGAGGAGGAGGAGGAGGAAGTTGCACAAGCGCAGCTGCAATGGCAGCGGCAGCAGCAGGAGGAGGAGGAGGAGGGGGAGGGGGAGGGGGAGGAGGAATACGAGGATGAGCAGCATGAAGTGTTTGAGTTGGAGTTGCCTCCTCCAGAGCAATGGGAGGAGATTGATGGGCAGAAGGTAGCGACGGTTATCCTGTCAGCATCCGACACCCAGAGGGCCATTGTCTCTAAGCCTGCGCAAAGTATGCATCAGCCGCAACAGCAGCAGCAAGAACTTTCGCAAGCGCAGCAGCATCACCTTGGTGAGCAGCATCGGCCACATCAACAGCGGCAGGAGCAGCAACTGGGCGGAAGCCAGGTTACAGGAACAGGGGACATCCCCTATCTGCAATTTGCAGAGTTATCAGCAAGAGCAGTGGCCTCTGAGCAGCTGCAGCCGGTGTCGTCGTCGCAGCCACGGCCGCACCAATCCGAGCTGCAGAAGCAGCAGCAGCAGCAGCAGGAGCAGGGGTATATGCCACAGCGCCAGATATGGCTGGACCTGCCTCCACCTGACCAGTGGCTGTCGACTGCAGAACAGCAGCAGCGGCAGCAGCAGCAGCATGAACGCAAGGTGCAGGGATTGGGCATACCAGCATCTATGATTGCCAAGGCAATAATTCCACAGCCTGGCCCCAGATTGAACCCGTTGCAGAAGCAGCAGCAGCAGCTACAGCAGGAGGGGGAGCAGCAGGGGCCTCAACCACATGGGGAGTCACCATTGCAGCATCAGGCAATGCAGCAGCAGATCTTTGGTGGTGCTGCTGTTCACAGATCAGTGCAGCCGCAGCAGGGGAGAGACATTGGCAGCAGTGGTGGTAACAGTCACATTGGTGATGAAGAAGATGGTCCCTTCCCGGTTGTACTGCCTCCAAAGAAGCCCACTCTATCTGCAGAGCAGCTGTACAAGAGGATCCATACAGCAGGAAGGCTTCCAGACTTGCTGCAGGTATGTTGCCTTGGACCTTCTATGTCTGCAGAATTGCTACTCTCGGGTTTACATGGGGCCAAATTCCAACCATGCTGCAGCTTTCTAGCGCACCTGAATGGACAAAAGCTCCCATGTGCACAGGAAGTACTGGATGATGACAGGCACATCCATTAACACTCAACAGCACTGCTTTTTGCTATGCGCGTTTGGCCATGTATATTTTTATGAGATTTGCCTCTGGGCAGGGTGTGGGCCTCCACCTCATGAGATCCTACTTGTATGACCTTATTGGGCATAGCAACAATCAACCTTCAATACCCCATGGGAGTGACTCTCACGGGGTTTAGTGGCTAAATAAAGAACTACTGACCTATATGACTGTTGTGTCTTTTGCAGGTGCTCCAGAACCATAAGGAGCAGCTCCAGGGGCCTCTGCTTGCCGAGCTGCTGCATGCCATTGTACGGCTGCAAACCTTCCTCAACCTGGTCCCTCGGGTCAGCCCCAACGACACTGCTGCTCTACAGAGGGCCAAACTAGACGCTGCTGCTCTCACTGCTATCATGGACCGTTTGCAGGACCTACTGCCAAGCCCAGCTGAGTTACAGCAGCTGGGGCCTGGGAGCTTAGCCAGGGTTCTGGGTGCAGCGGCTGTGCTGCCGCTGCAGAGGGAAGTAGCAAGGCAGGTGCTAGCAGCAGGAGTGCCTGTGTTTCTGCAGCAGGTGGCAGCAGCAGATAAAGCACTGCTTGCATCTCATATATGCATCGTGCTGGAGGTGCTGGCGATGCCTTGGGTGCAAGAGGAAGCCATAGCAGCTGCTGCTATTGGGGGTAGCAGCAGTGGCAGTGACAATAGAAATGCTGTGACTACACTGGATGAGCAGCAGCTGTCTCCGCTGCTGACGGCTTTGCATGGGCGAGTGTATGTAGCTTCGGATGCGATCACAGCGCTGGTGTCCTTAGCACGCTTGGCCCCCAAGAAGCTGTGCACTACCAGGCAGCTACTGCCTGAGATGCTGAGCTTGCTACAGCGCCAGGGCTCATGGTGGCAGCAGGCTTTGGTGCTGCAGCAGCTGGCGGCTGCTGCTGCTTATGATGACTCATCACTATCAGCAGCAGCAGCAGCGGTGGCTGGTGGTGATGACACTACTGCTGATCTTTCATCACCGCTGCCGCCGACACTGCAGCAGGCGCTGCTGAGCTGTGTTACTCGTGTGATAGACCACACGCATACGCAGGGCTTAGGCCTGCAACCTGCTGATGATTGGGAGGAGTGGAATAAGGGTCATCAGCAGGCAGTGGTGGCGGCTGTGAAGGGTTATTGTAAGCTGATGGGGGGCATTGAGCAAGCAGGGATGGAGCAGCTGGAGCGGCCACTGGTGGATTACATCATGGGACATTTGCTGGGGTCCACAGGGAAGCTCCCGGAGCAGCTCCAGCCAGTGGGGATTGAGTCAGATGTTCTCAGCAGCAGCAGCGGGGGTAGTAGTCACCAGCAGCAGCAGGAGTTGCCAGGTCCCTTGTACATGCTATGCACAATGGCTGTGGCAGATCCCGGGATCTGGCCCCATGATCCTTTTGTGCCGCTGAAGGAGCAGGAGGGTGAGGCAGTGGTGATGAAAGTAGCACAGCAAGCTGGGGAGATGCTAGGGGAGCTGCTGGCTCTACCTGGAGACCTGGGGGTTATGGTTGCAAGGCAGGTGCTACCTGCACTGCCTCTGGGGAGCAACGTAAAGCTGGCTGTGTTGCAAGACATGGTGAAAGCGTACTGGGGGGCAGCAGGAGTGAGGGGAGATGGAGAGGCCCAGGAAGGAGCAGAGGGAACTGGTAGTAGTGGAAGCAACGGCGTGCTTGCGAGAAGGCTTTTTGTGGGGGACGTGCATTGGGACAAGGGGAGCAACAGTAAGGCAGCTGCCAGCAGCAGCAGCAGTATCTGTGAAATAAAGCTGTCTGACACAGGTTACGCCTTTGCAGCTCTTTTGGGTAGTGTGGGTGACCTGGTGCCCCTTGAGCTCCTGGTGGCACCACTAGGCCTGAGTGAAGATGCTGGCAGTGCATCACTGATTAACGAGGTTCAGGAAGGGCTACAAACAGCAAAGGTAGCTGCTGCTGCTGTTGAGAGAGGTGCTACAGCAGCTCAAGGTGGCTGTGGGTGGCAGCAACTGCAGGAGATGATAGTGACGGATCAGGTGGCAGCTAAGAAGCTGCTGAAGGTCGATGAGGGGGTACTGGGGATATGGTGGAGCTTATTCCAGTGGCCTAAGGAATACGAGGCACCAGCAGCAGCAGAGGAGTGGGGAGGGAGGTGTACTTGGTTGCAGCAGCTGCTGGATTAAAGGGGCTGTCTTTTTAGAATATGCTGATGTGTTGTGTGGTGCAATCCCTGCAGGCCTACACATTGCAGCATGGCATACCTTACGGAAACCTTGGCTGGAAATGAATGTTAATTGGTTGCAACAGATGGACGGCTTTGTAGAGGCTTGTACTGCGTGTGTGTGGTGGCATGGGCTGCAAAGTATAAACAGCATGCATGGCAGGGGAGACAATCATGTAGCAGTCATGAGCACCTTCCAGTTGTGCTTCTGCTCTATGTCACTTATTGCTGCAGTTTGCCTGGCACCAGTCTTTTGTGCATGGGTGTTGAATACTTAGTAGCTGAAACTGAACAGTGTTCCCATCCTAGATGGATCCATGTGGTGATTGCTTGTGCAATCTGTGCTTTGTTTAGGAGGGAATTGCTCTGGCCTGGGAAGTGAGCGGAGAACTGTTGGTAGGCCTCATACTAGGCCAGACCTTTGAGCGCGGGAGTATTTAAATGCAAATCATGAGGAAAGATTGTGACGAATCAATTTGAAGCAATCCACATGTTGTGCACGCGCAAAGCATAAGGGCACAGCTGGATTCAGATCCATGAACTGAAGAGCTGCAATCCTGCCTTAAGCAGGAGTCGAGGCAAGTATCCCTTACCTGTGTTTTTATCCCTATGAGGATGTGCTGAATGCCATGGAAATTACACAGGGAATTAGTACTCGATCATCTCTGTTCGCCTCTTACTTGCTGTTTCTGCGGATAGGGATTGTCTGTGCCCGCCAGGCACAGCGAATGACAATTTGCAGCTGAGTCTCAAAGTTGCTGGTGCTTTGTGCTGCTTTGAATTTAACGAATTAGCGAAAATGCAATGCCTACTGCCGATGTATGTGCTGTCGGCAACACCCCTGCTGGCTCATCCTCCAGTTCTTCCCGCCCACCCCACCCACTTCAGACACTCTACGTCAGCAAAGCACCAACAAAAATATGTATCAAATTCTTAGTCGGTTTAGTATGCTTGGGGGTGGATGGCGCTCGACCAACTTGACTAGCTACGCATGACATGCACTGCATAATCGGCTGAGCTAGGTCTTTTGCACACCCTTTCACAGTTAGAGAGCCCAAGCCGCGAAACTATATTTCCTTACCATCCGGGCTGCATAAAGGCATCCTTCGCCTAGTCTGACTGTCGAGGGCAGTACTGCTGTAGTAGTGCCGGCCTGGTGCCAGGATTGTTTTGAATTGCGCGCCTTGGAGCAGCTTCCACTCTGCCTGACAAGCTAAGAAGGTATAAATTGTCTGCCCCAGGTTGGTTCACCATCCGTTGTTTTCGCACCAAAGCTCAAAGGAACGCAGACTGCCCCTGAACAGTCTACGGCACCGTTGAGGCACTGCCAAACCAGTTACTAGAGGTGGCTTGCCTTTGTTGTTGGCGTGAAGTCTCTCAGGAGTCTCTGAAGCTAGTCAAGTCGTACCAGGTAAGCATCTGCACAGCTCTCAAGACAGCCTTCTTGGGCGTGTGCAGACTTTGATCAAGCAACCGGCCGGCGCGCTGGCTTCTTTTGGGCGGGATAACCATATCCTCAACGACGCTCCCCATTAGCAGTGCATGCTGTTGTTTAAACCACATTCCATGTACAAAGTTGGAAAAGGTGGCATGCCACCCATAGGTCGGCAGCAGGCAGCCGTCGTTCGGACAAGCCAGCAGCGAGTAGAGTCTCCCGCCCATTCTAACTGTACGCGTGTTTTGCAGCAGGTGGTTGTCAGACCGACCTCAAGGATTCCCTCTGGTAAAAATCGAAGTTGCTGCCAAAGCAAAGATGCATCGGGTTATCAGCGTTGTCTTGTTGGCCTTCGCCTTGGTCACAGTCAGCACTGCAAGGCCCCTGTATCCAACCGTGTCTGGCAACTTGAAGTACCAAGGTGAACAGCTCCTCATCAGCAATGTCATGGGAAGCAAGCTGCGGCATGCTCGGAGGTCCCTCTGTCTGCGATGGCTGCATTCCATGCATCTTGCCACCATAAGGTGCAACTGCAGAAGCTTGGCAATCTGTTCGCTTGGCACATCTGAAGATGGCTCTTACAAAAACGCTTCTGCTTTGCTACAGGTTTGAGTGAGAAGCAGCACATCTTCAGGAGGACCATGCAGCAAGCTTTAGGCAACTCAACTGCTCAAGCAGTGGCGATTGCACAAGCCTTGGCAGCTGGGGATGTCAATGCCGCTGCTATGGCCATAGCTGCTGCATCCTCCGGTGGTCCAAGCAATGCTGTGGCCAAGGCGCTGGCACTTGCGGTGGCTGCAGGTATGTGCCCTGCAACACCTTGGACTTGCTGCTACACACATCCTCAGCTTCTGCAGGGCATGCCAAGTTCCCGTGTGCTTGCCTGCTTCATAAGAAGGGTCTTTTCTGCTGCAGGGGATACAAACGTTGCTGCTCAGGCCCTGGCACAGGCAACAAGTCTTGGCGCCAATTCGACAGCTCTTGCACAAGCTGCTGCTGTTGCCACCTCAGGCAGCAGTTCAGCACCAAGCTCCACAACTTCGACCATGGCTCAGGCAATTGCCAAGGGTGACTCTTCTGGCTTGGCAAACTCCATGGCGCAGTCATATGGAGGTAAGTCTCTTTCAGACAGGATTCTGCAGACATGCTTCTTCAGCTTGGCACTATGCATATCCAGCCTGATGGAATGACCGTAACAGCATTGCCGTCTGGTAAGGAATATTTGCAAGCCTCTGAGTCTGCATGTTCTTCCCCTTGCTGAACTCCTGTCTGCTTGCCTATGTCTGAAGAGAGTTGCTTGTATCTTGCAGGGTCTGTGACATCTGTTGCCACTGCCAATTCTGGGACCATTGTAGAAGCTGCAAATTCATCTGCTAAGGCCGTTGCTGCTGCTGTTGCTATGGTTTGCGGTGGTGGGCAGGCCATGGCTGCCGCGCAAGCTCTCAGTACAGCTGTGGCAAATGCAACAGCAACTGCATGGGCCGCTGCGCAAGCAAAGGTTACGGTCACAGGTAGGACTCAGGCAACACTGCATACCCTTTGTATTATGTCCTGTCTGCAGACTGCATGTTTTCATCCTTGCACTACTTGATACAGCTGCAACCCTGAGGATATGGTCCCACCTTGTGAAGATTAAAAGTCAATGTAACAGTTGTGAAGACGTCAAAAAGCAGACGGGTAAGCCAGATGTGCTGGTTGAGTTGATGTGCTGGGCCATTCCAAGCTTCTGCTTGCTTCTTCTGCAGGCTCTGGGTCTGGTTGTGCGTCCGCTTCGTCTTCTGCAACTGCTGTGGCCAAAGCTGTTGCCAAGGCCGTGGCAGAAGCTTTTGCTGTTGCCTCCAACGGATGTGCAGACGCCATTGCTGCTTCAAAGGCTGAGAGTGTCCAGGAAGCTATTGCTACAGCAACAGCTTCTGCATCCGCTTCTGCTTGCAGCACAGGTAAGATGCTGAAACTGCCACTTCAGCCTATGCTTGCTTGCCTCTGCTGCTATTCATTCAGGCTGACAAGCAATGCCTGCTTGCCACTCATCTGCTAAGAAAATTTGTTTCCTTTGCAGGTGGCACCGCTAGTGCAAGTGCCTTTGCTGTAGCTACAGCAGTGGCCAAGGCTACAACAAGTGCCTTCGCCCAAGCCTTGGCAGCCGTCTCTGGTCCATGTGGTGCATGCAAGGTCCCTCCAACACCAACAACAGCCAGTGGCCCTCCATCTGCACCAGCAACCAGTCCTGCTCCTGGACCTGTTGCCCAACCAGCTGGAGTCAACCCTCCTTCTCCTCTTGTATCGCCTTCACCTTCCCCGGTGGCCATCCTGGCAGCCCCTGCTAGCCCTGTGACCTCTCCTGCACCCAAGCCTGCTTCCAACCCTTGGTTCACCACCATCGACAATGTAGGGGTGTGCAACAAGCAGTGGACTCCAAAGGATTGTTGTGCTCAGTGGGACAAGAAGGCGACAGGATGCAGCTGCATGTGGTGAGTGCATCAAGCTAGCTCCTTTGCATTTGATTAGCTTGGGCATTACTTCCATGACAGTTACATCAAGGCTATGGCAGACCTGATGCACAATGGAGCCCAAACAGTGGTGTCTACCTAAGCCCCTCAGCCACTCCTGATGTCTGCTGCTGCTGTCAGATCATGCATGCATACACAAAAACCAGCTTAGGCCTCCTTTAACCATGGCCGTTGCTGATAGGCTTGTCCATACTGTATGTCAACTTATTGCAGCCTTTTAGCCATGCCTCAAGCTTGCTGCTGAATGCTTTGTGCTTGCTGCTGCAGGGGCCAGAACAACTGCTGGTACAACCTTGCTGGCCGCACCTCCAAGGGGGAGCCTGTGTGGAAGGACATGTCTGGCAACAAGTGCCGCTGCAAGTAAAACTTATTTATTTTCCATGGTGGAAGAATTGATGGCACTGGGTCTTAGCATGCACAAGAATTTGGACAGAAATGTCGTTTTGCATGACCATTATCTGAATGAGCTTGAGGCACTTGATGAGCTCACCTGCCAAGCAGGTTAGGAGTGCCAATGTGTGGAAATTGTGTTCACACAGAGTGGCTGGTCATGCACCAGTGATGACTCCTTCAGCTATGAAGGCTGCCATCATGCTATTTTGTGTTTGCTCTGCATTTGTACTGGTGCACAGCATCCATGGCTACTAAGTAATGTTCAACAGATGGTTGAGCAATTGATACTTGCTTCCATGCCAAGTGTTTGCTGTTCGGTTCCTATAAGAGCTCAAGTGTCCCACCTGCCTGCATCTGTGACTGGTTTTAAGTGTGGGGAAAATGGGGAATGGCAGTTTTTGCTATTGCATATCATGAAATGTAATAAAGGTCAGAGTTCAAATGATCATTGCTGCCTTGATCAACCTGCTTCATTGCCAAGACCGGTTGGGCGCCGATCGTCTGCGTGTCCAGAATCTAATCAGGATTTGATCAGCAGATAGGTGGTACAGCTCGCAGGCTCCCTATGAACTTGGATGTTTGGCTTGATTTGTTCAGAGGTGAACTCTTCATAGTCGATAAGGTTCAAGGATGCAGCAGAGTGGCATCCCGCCCTTGCAGCTAAATTATTGACTCACTCTGAAAAAGTCAGTACCTGCCCAGGTGCAGCAGGTAATGCCTAAGTTCAGGCACTTCAGATCAAACTGAGGCGTAGATGTAAGCTTTAAAGCCCGAAGCATGGCTCCAATCAGCTGCTCCTTCGTCTAGATGCTTAGCGTTCAGTTGGCAAAGGCTAGAACTTGGTGCTGTTACCAACAACCTGCATTGTGAGCCTACATGGACGAACACATTGTGTGGCAAAGTCCTTGGCAAAAGTGGCTGTGACAGCATGGCACTTTGTCCACACTTTCTATTCATTGGCACTTACAGCCAAGCAGGGTCCTGGCCAACCAAATCGGCCCATCCCAGACCAAACAGACAACAAAGGAAGGCCACCACATCATCAAAGAAGATCAAAAAACCTGTTTGAAACCAGGTTCAACGAAACTGTCTTATTTGTTTGACTGACCATTTATAGGAATTATAGCGCAGTCTCCAATGTTACCGCGCTGTCTGTCATCCATGACCGGCTCACTTCCGCCGGAGGCAGGCGGTCACTCCATTGGACGATCTGCATCGGTTCATCAACGTTGTCTTGTTGGCCTTCGCCTTGGTCACAGCCAGCACTGCAAGGCCCCTGTATCCAACCGTGTCTGGCAACTTGAAGTACCAAGGTGAACAGCTCCTCATCAGCAATGTCATGGGAAGCAAGCTGCGGCATGCTCCGAGGTCCCTCTGTCGGCGATGGCTGCATTCCATGCATCTTGCCACCATAAGGTGCAACTGCAGAAGCTTGGCAATCTGTTCGCTTGGCACATCTGAAGATGGCTCTTACAAAAACGCTTCTGCTTGCTACAGGTTTGAGTGAGAAGCAGCACATCTTCAGAAGGAGCATGCAGCAAGCTTTAGGCAACTCAACTGCTCAAGCAGTGGCGATTGCACAGCCCTTGGCAGCTGGGGATGTCAATGCCGCTGCTATGGCCATAGCTGCTGCATCCTCCAAGAGCTCCGGCGGTCCAAACAATGCTGTGGCCAAGGCGCTGGCAATTGCGGTGGCTGCAGGTATGTGCCCTGCAACACCTTGGACTTGCTGCTACACACATCCTCAGCTTCTGCAGGGCATGCCAAGTTCCCGTGTGCTTGCCTGCTTCATAAGAAGGGTCTTTTCTGCTGCAGGGGATACAAACGTTGCTGCTCAGGCCCTGGCACAGGCAACAAGTCTTGGCGCCAATTCGACAGCTCTTGCACAAGCTGCTGCTGTTGCCACCTCAGGCAGCGGCTCAGCACCAAGCTCCACAACTTTCGACCATGGCTCAGGCAATCGCCAAGGGTGACTCTTCTGGCTTGGCAAACTCCATGGCGGAGTCATATGGAGGTAAGTCTCTTTCAGACAGGATTCTGCAGACACGCTTCTTCAGCTTGGCACTATGCATATCCAGCCTGATGGAATGACCGTAACAGCATTGCCGTCTGGTAAGGAATATTTGCAAGCTTCTGAGTCTGCATGTTCTTCCCCTTGCTGAACTCCTGTCTGCTTGCCTATGTCTGAAGAGAGTTGCTTGTATCTTGCAGGGTCTGTGACATCTGTTGCCACTGCCAATTCTGGGACCATTGTAGAAGCTGCAAATTCATCCGCTAAGGCCGTTGCTGCTGCTGTTGCTACGGTTTGCGGTGGTGGGCAGGCCATGGCTGCCGCGCAAGCTCTCAGTACAGCTGTGGCAAATGCAACAGCAACTGCATGGGCCGCTGCGCAAGGAAAGGTTACGGTCACAGGTGGGACTCAGGCAACACTGCATACCCTTTGTATTATGTCCTGTCTGCAGACTACATGTTTTCATCCTTGTACTACTTGATACAGCTGCAACCCTGAGGATATGGTCCCACCTTGTGAAAATTAAAAGTCAATGTAACAGTTGTGAAGACGTCAAAAAGCAGACGGGTAAGCCAGATGTGCTGGTTGAGTTGATGTGCTGGGCCATTCCAAGCTTCTGCTTGCTTCTTCTGCAGGCTCTGGGTCTGGTTGTGCGTCCGCTTCGTCTTCTGCAACTGCTGTGGCCAAAGCTGTTGCCAAGGCCGTGGCAGAAGCTTTTGCTGTTGCCTCCAACGGATGTGCAGACGCCATTGCTGCTTCAAAGGCTGAGAGTGTCCAGGAAGCTATTGCTACAGCAACAGCTTCTGCATCCGCTTCTGCTTGCAGCACAGGTAAGATGCTGAAACTGCCACTTCAGCCTATGCTTGCTTGCCTCTGCTGCTATTCATTCAGGCTGACAAGCAATGCCTGCTTGCCACTCATCTGCTAAGAAAATTTGTTTCCTTTGCAGGTGGCACCGCTAGTGCAAGTGCCTTTGCTGTAGCTACAGCAGTGGCCAAGGCTACAACAAGTGCCTTCGCCCAAGCCTTGGCAGCCGTCTCTGGTCCATGTGGTGCATGCAAGGTCCCTCCAACACCAACAACAGCCAGTGGCCCTCCATCTGCACCAGCAACCAGTCCTGCTCCTGGACCTGTTGCCCAACCAGCTGGAGTCAAACCCTCCTTCTCCTCGCGTATCCCCTTCACCTTCTCCGGTGGCCATCCTGGTAGCCCCTGCTAGCCCTGCGACCTCCCCTGCACCCAAGCCTGCTTCCAACCCTTGGTTCACCACCATCGACAATGTAGGGGTGTGCAACAAGCAGTGGACACCAAAGGATTGTTGCGCTGGATGGAACAAGAAGGCGACAGGATGCAGCTGCATGTGGTGAGTGTCTCAAAGCTGTCACCCTGTTGACATTTGCAGCTCTAACCTGGGCCATACTTACATGGCAGTTACATGACCGCTGATGGTTGAATTCGTGGCACCGTTCGTGTTAGTAAATGATTATGTCTGACTATGCCCCTCCTATGGTGTCATGGATGCTGAAGACAACCTGTATTCTGTTTTCTTGCTATTCTTTGTGGCAGCTCCTGTGACAGTTTGAGATGCGGGGCCTATGCCAGTTTCTGCTATGGCTGCTCATGAAAATAATGTGTCCCTCACCCACTGGTAAGATTTGCTGCTGCTGTTAGCTCATGCATGCATAAGAAAAACCAGCTTAGGACTTCCGTGGGCATCTCCGTTGCTGTCATACTTGTGAACACTGTATGTTGCTTGAATAGCATTGCAGCCTTTTTGCCATGCCTCAAGTGTGCCGCTGAATGGTGTCTGCTTGCTTGCTGCTGCAGGGGCCAGAACAACTGCTGGTACAACCCTGCTGGTCGCACCTCCAGGGGGGAACCTGTGTGGAAGGACATGTCTGGCAACATATGCCGCTGCAAGTAAACCTTCTTATAATTCCCAGGGTGGAAGAATTTATGGCCTGGGTTTTTTCATGCACAGAATCAGGACAGAAATGTCAGTTTTTTTGGGTGATCGTCACTTGAATGAGCTTAGGGCATTTGATGAGCTCCAAGCTACTGTGCTACAGTGTGAACCGGCTGTTCTAGGGAGTGTGGCTGTCCTACACTTACGAGAACTGTTTCAGCTATGAAGGGTGCCATCATGCTATTTCCGCTTGTACTGCTTTTGAACTGGTATGCACTACCTATGGCTACTAATCTTCAACAGATGGTCGAGTGTGTAAGACCTGCTTCCATGCTAAGAGTCTGACCATGTTTGGTTTTTCTTGTAAGAGTTATGGGTGACAATGGCTAAGCTGCCTTAATCGCCCTGCTTCATTGTCAAGACTGTCAAGACGTCTAGGGCCCAGCGTTAAACTGTCTTCAACCCGAATCAGGGTCTCATAGCAGATAAATGTACAGCAGCTCCATATGAGCTTGAAAGTTCAGCTTGCTTCGTTCAGGGGTATCCCCTTCATCGTGGTTAGTGTATGCAGCAGTTGGCAACCCCTTGCAGCTCAACGCATGTACTTATGTGCATGTAACTCTGCAAAAGTCACGCCACAGGGCATGCCCAGGTGCAGCAGGACATGCCCAGAGTCAGACATTCCAGGTCAAAGTGGGGCGTAGATATAAGATAAAAGCTCGAATAGCATGGCCCCAAATCAGCTGATGCGTCTAGATGCTTGGCATGCATTTTGCAAGAGCTCCTCTTAGTGCATTGCCAGCTGAGTGGCTAGTTTGACCGGCAAGTTGCGTGCAACAAGTCCTTGGCAGAGTGGCTGTGATAGCATGGCAATCTGCCTATCAGTTACATTCACTCTGACTTCCCAACCACCATCCAGGGGCCTGCTGGCCAATCAAACCCTCACCCCAAACCAAACAGACAACAAAAGAAGGCCACCACACCACACCACCACACCAACAACAAATGAACCAAGGTCAGAAAAGCCTGTTGAACAAGAAACATGTTTTTTTGTAACCATGACTATTGATTGCGCTGTATCCAAGCAACACGATTACCACGCTGTCTGTCATGCATGATCCGCATACCGCCGGGGGCCGGCAGGCGGTCACTCCATTGGACGCTCTGCTGAACCTCCGGCGCCGCTTCTGCTTACTGGTGGCACTTGGCCGAGGAAGTCCCCGATCTGCACCAGCTAAGATACCTTGGACCAACACTTGCAAGCTGCCGGGGGGGGGCTGGGAGCTGAGGACTAACGACTGAGAGCTGCAGGGGAAGGCACACTATATCTTTCGTTGTGCATTTGTCACAATGCACCAAGCAGGGGAGAGGATGCCTTCACAGTACTCCTAGTGTCAGGACTCGGTTTGAGCAGGTGTTCACTCCTACCGCACCTCGTTTCATCTACCGCAGTGGTCCGTGAATTCACCGAAAGCTGGTTTCAGCCAGCCCCAGGAACGGCTGTTATAGCCACTTACTGGGTCCAGCATTTGTTATAGTGCCCTCTTGCTCCGCGCACAGGCGTACAGGGCCAGTTTTTGTGGCTACAGGGAAGCTGGCACTTTGTAGCAGCGGACAGAGCACAAGGCTGCACGGCGGAACGTCTGGCCGGTGTACCTTCCGCATCCTTTCGGTTAAGGGCCTCAACAACCCTGGGCAGCTGTCAAGCCAGTCTACTGGAAAGTTAGAGAAGGGCACTGAAAGCAGCACTGTCAGAGGCTTCAGAGCCAAGCACCCTGACCACAGAGCACCTAACTTCCAATGAGGACCTGGAATACGGTACTTTTGCTGCTGTCAGTGCTGTTTTTGGCCAATCAGGGTAGGTTCAAGTAGGGTGCATGTTCAACACTAAGGATGTCTGCAGCAGTCCCGCACTCAACCAGCCTGCATGTAAAGCCCACAGTACCAGGCAATAACTCAAGCAGCCAGGAAACACTCTTTGTTGCGCCGACTCACCGGCAAGCTGCAGGGTTCTTTCAACCTGATATCCAGAGTAATTTAAAGCCAATCGCTGTGCTAGTGGCAGCTGGTTATTCAGTTAAAAATACTCATGGTATGGCCAGAGACTGTTGGTGCTCTGGTGCTGCATGCTTAGCGAGCACACAGAGAGCCCCAGTGACAAGATCAGTAACTATTTGGACAATGGCTTTTCCTCACCTGCTTCTGCAGGATCCTGCCAAAGACGAGCCCTACGTCAAGGCTTCACCTTTGCATCTTTTCCAAGCTTCTCACCCTTCCCCACGCTCGAGCGAGGGAACATAACTGGTGGAAATAACACCTGTAAGTTGACTGACTTTGCATAGTTATGCTTGTTGCATGTACCGCCATTTGGCAGCCTAATTGCTTCCTCGTAGGTATGCATGGAGGATATACTCAATCTATGTTTTTTAACCATGGACATGCACAACTCATGTTGGGTCTGGTAACAGCCAAGGACATCCAAGTCAATGTTGTCGTTTGCAGGCTAAAATGTAATGTAACTCTGCTGTAGCCATGCATATGTTGGGTTGGATGGTCAGACCAGAAACCTTTATCTGCCGGCAACAAGTCCATGTATACGTTGGGTTCAGGGGCTATACCAGAGACCAAGATTTTGCAATCGGTCCGTCCCTAGCTTGCTATTGCAATTACTAATCCCCAACAGAGCTCGACACATACTTGATGCTAGACTGGCGTGTCTGTTGGGTAAGCTTCCTTTCTGCCCCTTGCAGCGAGCGCGAGTTCTGTTGCCAACGCAAACTCTGGGACCAATGATGAAGCTGCCAAGTCATCATCCTCGGCTGTTGCATCTGCTGTTGCTAATGTGTGCGGTGGAGGTGAAGCCGCAGCTGAAGCACAGGTCCTCAGCACAGCCGTTGCCAAGGCCACTGCCACAGCATGGGCAGCTGCACAAGCTAAGGTTTCAGTGACAGGTACGTTGCACAGTATTGGTTTGAATGTTCTTTATGCTTCAAGGTATGCCAAATGGGGCCCCACTGGCCCCTGAAGCAGCGGCTCCTGCTTACTCAGCCTGTTTTTGGAATTTGAGTCATGTCCATAGGTGTCGTCTGCTATACTTGTCACGCCTGCACTTGCTCCGCCATAAGCAGTAGTAGAAACGGCAGTATGCCTAATGCAGCCAAGATCTCGTGTTAAGCATGGCTACTGCTTTGTGTCCTTCCATTGTGGCTACTGCTTCACTACGGACAAACAGCAATGTGCACAATAATTGCTAGGAGACTGAAGCCCCTGGAACACCTTCCTCCATGCTTTTGGATGTGATGGCTATGGCTTTACAGATACGCAGTGTTGAAACTGAATGCTGCAATAGTGCCGCTGCATGAGCTAGTTCATGAAACATTGCCTATTGATTTGCCTGGCATTATGGGCTTGCTTTTTGCTCTGCAGGCAGTGGTTCTGCTTGTGGAGAGGCCGCCTCATCTGCAACCGCTGTCGCCCAGGCTGTCGCCTCTGCTGTGGCACAAGCTTTCACTTCTGCATCCAATGGTTGTGCAGCTGCTGTTGCTGCTAGCAAGGCTGAAGACATTCAATCCTCCATTGCCACAGCAACAGCTTCAGCATCTGCAAAGGCCTGCAGCACAGGTACGACGCAAAGGTGTTTCCACTTCCGTTGCTTGGTGGCTTGCTTGCTTGCCTTGGTGCCTGTGCAGCCGAAAAGCCTTGCATTTGTGCAACCTGCAGTCAGCTGAAGCAATGAATGGCCAGCCAACTGGTCTTCACATGTCAAAATCCATACCATGCACCCCTTGCCACTGCTGGCTTGGCTCCTGAGCCTGTTAGCTTCCAGCCTGATTTCCCTTACAGCACAGGCAGAAAATGCAGCATGTTTACTTCATTGTCAGCATCTGAACTGTACTCTTGGCATCAATTGACTCCTTGTCTGGAATCTGAATCTAAATCTGAACCTGAAACTGAACCTGAACCTGAACATAGCACTTTGCAATCGACTGCAAGTCCGGCCAGGAAACAACTTTGGAAGTGACGTCATCTGATTCTTGCAGGTGGTACAGCAGAAGCAAGTACATCAGCTGTAGCCACTGCAGTGGCTGAAGCAACAGCCAGTGCTTTCACTCAGGCCTTGGCAGCAGTGGAGGGCCCATGTGGGACATGCAGCAACAGCTCTGGAACAAACTCTGGGGCCAATGATGAAGCTGCAAAGGCATCTTCTGCGGCTGTTGCTTCTGCTGTGGCTAATGTCTGTGGGGGTGGCGAGGCTACAGCTGCAGCACAGGCTCTCAGTACAGCTGTTGCTAAAGCCACTGCTACAGCATGGGCAGCTTCACAGGCAAAAGTGACGGTCCAAGGTATGTGACTATGTTAGTTTGTAAACACAGTTTGTCATCTATAAGGGTGGCAGAATAATTGCCTCTTTTTCCAGAAGCAGTGAAGGATGATATAAAGTGCCAGCTAAGAAGCCGTAGAGCTAGTGCTCTTGTTAAACAGCGCTAGGGCTGGTAGGACAGGTGTCTGCTTAGCAACTGCCTGGATGATGTGATCTCATGCCCACCATGTCTGCTGCGTGCTCCTGCTGCATGCCAGTTCAAAAACGGCCTTTCCTAAATATGGCAGTTGCACTATTCTTCTTTCAAGCTGCTGAGCCCTTTCAACAATGGAGCCTTCCAGGTACACGCGGGTACAAGCACCAGGGCTTAGATGATGCTGTCCCAGGAAAGACTCACTGATATATAAACTATGCATTGCCTATCGTCCTGGGCAAAAGATGGTACTGGTGGTTCTGCTGGGCTGTCAAAGATTCTTTTTGTGTGTATCTATCTATCAATTGTCAATTGGGCTTCTTGCTCTGCAGGCAGCGGGGCTGCTTGTGGTTCGGCTACCTCAACTGCAACCGCTGTTGCCCAGGCAGTTGCCAAGGCTGTAGCAGAAGCTTTTGCTTCTGCCTCCAATGGCTGTGCAGCTGCTGCTGCTGCTAGCAAAGCTGAGGACATCCAATCATCTATCGCTACAGCAACAGCTTCAGCATCTGCAAAGGCATGCAGCACAGGTAAGCTACAAAAGATGGTACAGTTCCCTTGCTGCTTGGTTGTCTCCTGCCTGCGTTTTGGCCACTATGGCTGGCCCCTTGGCATCTTCTAGCGGGCTCAGCAGAGACCGTGCATGATCAGCTACATCATCATTGCAAAAAAGCAGCTTGCAAGCTATTGCGAGTGTGAGGAACGCATCCCTTGTGTGCTGCTTGCCTTTGCAGTACCTTCACTCCTTGAGCAGAGAGGACAGATATGTTGGTACCTCCTGTCTTTTTCCGTTGAGGCCATGGAAGATTGTCACAGTTTGGGACCCGAGCTTTGCGCCTTGCGGCAACCATGTTGCTCAGCTGTTCCCCTTAATCTTTGCTGATTTGTCATGGAGCCTCTGTCAGATATGAGATTGGCAAGGCAGCTTCTGATGACCTGATTACCTGTCTTTGCAGGTGGTACAGCAGAAGCAAGCGCATCAGCTGTAGCTACTGCCGTAGCTGAAGCAACAGCCAGTGCCTTTGCCCAAGCCTTGACAGCAGTGAAGGGCCCATGTGGTACATGTGGCAATACCTCTCCAACACCAGGCAGCAGCCCTTCACCTGTCCCTGAAGCTGGCCTAGCTCAGTCCCCCTCTCCCTCTCCCTCCGCTTCTCCCTACCCCTCTGCTTCTCCGCCCCCCTCTGCTTCTCCCTCTCTTTCTGCTTCCCCCTCTCCCTCCGCTTCTCCTTCTCCCTCCGCTTCTCCCTCTCCCTCCCCTTCTCCTTCAGCTTCCCCTTCTCCTTCACCTTCCGCTGGGGCCGTGCCAAACACAACTGCTACTAGTCCTTCCCCTTCTGCCTCTGATGGAGCTACTGCTGGTGCCACTGCTCTTTCTCTCGCTACGATTGACAACGTGGGCGTGTGTAACAAGAACAGGATCCCAGAGTCCTGCTGTGGGACGTGGGATAAGAAGCAGACTACATGCGGATGTACTGGGTAGGTGGCGGGAGCATTGGGGGTTTGGTATTTACTTGCAGCTAGATAGGTTTGTCTCCATGTGACATGATCACAAAACCGATCTTTACTTGCAGCTACATATCCATGCACACATTGATGCAAAACCGATCTTTACTTGCAGCTACATATCCATGCACACATCCATGCAAAACCGATCTTTACTTGCAGGTACATATCCATGCACACATCATTTGTAGCCACAGAGTTGTGGGAGCATGCGTATTGAAAGGCCACGTGAATATGGCTGGGTGACCCTTTCATAAGTAAGTCTGCATAGATCACACTGGGTGCAAATGTTCCAAGTGGTGCATGATGTGACCCATTCATAAGGGGCTGCTGTGCTGCCACTGATTTATGTCTGCTTTGGGTCCATTCATGCGCTGAAGGTGCCATAGTGGCCAGCAGGTTAATAACCCTCCACAAGGTTGGCAGTGTTGGTTGTGCTAAGACATGAACCCAGCAAAACCAGGCCCTGTACAGCCTGTATTTCCTGCAATGCTCTATCGCTTTTCTTGATAAGGCCTTACGGTAGATTTTCCGATAACTGTAATCAACTTTGTTCAGGCATATGGTTAGTTCTGGGTGCATGCTGCAAGCATATCATCTTTCCTTGTACCCTGCTTCTTTCATAAAGAACTTGGGGAGTCCGTGATTGGTGATCTCTCATTGTCTATGGCATACCGTTTTGAAGTCTGTTGGCATGTTCCAAGGTCAGTAAGCTTCATTTTCTTGCTCGGTGCAGGGGCCAGACCAGTTGCGAATATTCCCTTGCTGGCCAAACCTCCAGCCAAGAGCCTGTGTGGAAGGACAAATCTGGCAAGGATTGCCGCTGCAAGTTCTAGGCCTTTGGAGACGGACTAAAGCTGCTGCTGGCTCAGGATGATCGCCATCTACCCATTGATGCTTGGAGCCATTGATGCTTGGAGCCTAGGGACAGTGGGTGCATGGTACCTTCTGAACGGAAGCGAAGTGTAATTTTTGCCTTAGTTTCTAGTGATCGAAGCAATTGGAAGAAGGTGACGACAGAGGACCGCAAGGCTGGTCTAGCCTAGGCAAGCAGCTGCA
Organism: Pseudopediastrum boryanum; assembly: GCA_963556185.1. Lineage (NCBI taxonomy): Eukaryota > Viridiplantae > Chlorophyta > Chlorophyceae > Sphaeropleales > Hydrodictyaceae > Pseudopediastrum > Pseudopediastrum boryanum. The sequence goes on from OY744495.1 coordinate 8,078,809, forward strand.
AAGGTGTACAGGACCATTGCTGTGCAATCACAGCATCCTGTTGAGTATGAGTGAGGCAAAAGCCAAGGTTCCAGGCCCTACTTTATCAACCCCTGAACCACTAATGCTGATCATGTGGAGGCGGCTGCTTTGCGGAGTAGTAGCATTGCATCATTGTTTGTGTCTGTGAATGAGTGGACGCCGGGCGTTATCCCTGCGTAGTTTTAAGGAAGAGGCGGTACTAGCACGTGTGGTGTGTTTGTGTCTGAAATTTGTGTCACTGTTAAACCCAAATGCATGAATGTAGCAGTCTCGTCTTTGCTTGTTTGGTCCTTAGCATTGCATTGTCTACTGGGTGGGGGGTGGGGCCAATGCCAGTAGCCGCACATGTGAGTCCTGAATTAGGGGGGCGGTGGTATTGCTAGTATGGTTGATTTGCATTATCTGTTTGTGATTTAGCGCTCAATCCAAACCCGTAGTGCAATGCAATTGCTGCATCATAAGTTTTGTTTGTTGATCCAGTTTAAATTGCGTTTCTGAGGTTGGATTTATTGCCAAGTACCAAGTGTTGACTGTGAAAGTGCCAGCATGTGGATGTAAAGGCTCCACATGGGCAGAGCTAGGCAAAGCCTGGGGAAATGCAAGGATCTTCCGGGACTGCCTATGCGCTGGCCCCTTTTCAGTATGTGCGAGCAGCAGGAGGGGTTGGCCTTTATAAGTTGCACTGTCTGCATGCATGGCATCAGCTGACTTTAATGGCTGCATTTGTACAGGCATGCAACTATATGCAGGCTGTACCATCTCAGCAGCAGGTTCAAGCTCCTCCTCTGAGCTTTACACTCCATGAAATGCCACAGCAAACTGCAATGCGGGAGCACACCAAGGACCACTGTCAATCCGTAAATGGTATGTCAGTCCTTTTAGCCATGGATGGATGTGCTAGCATAAAGACAGCATGATCTTCACGGGACAATACAGGCCTGCCTCAAATCCCTGGCTCGCGGCAAGGCCCCGGGACCCGACCAAATAACAAATGAGATGCTGAACATGCTGCCTCCCCAAGGACAAGACCTCCTACACGGTTACATCCAATTGATGTGGGCAACAGGCTACACCCCGACAGCATGGAAAGAGAGCACCACAGTGCTCCTGTTCAAAAACAAAGGCACACCCCTCAAACTGCAATTCTACAGACGCATTGGCCTAGAGATGACAATATACAAACTATGGACCAGAATGATCACATGGGTCCTTGCTGACTATGCCGAAAGACACAACATTCTGAGCTACACCCAGGGTGGGTTCAGAAACAAACGAACCTGCATGGACCAACTGGAGCTGTTCACCCTCTTGCTTGAGGATGCCAAACTGACCCGGAAAGACATCTATCTCCTTATGGTTGACTTTTCCGAGGCTTTTGACACAATTGACCATGACAAGCTGCTGCAAATCATGTATGACCTGGGTTTCCCGACAGATGCCACAGAGGTGGTCAAAGACCTGTACACGGGTGCAACACCAGCATTTACAACCCCATTCGGGAATACCGAACCAATGCCCATGGACAGAGGGACAATTCAAGGTGACAGCCTCTCACCGTTTCTGTTCATTTTATATCTGGAGCCCCTGCTACGCTGGCTAAGGGTAGGTGCCAGAGGATACATCCCAGGTGCATACAACAAACGTGACACGCTTTTCAAACTGAAACAGCAGATCCCAGATGTCACATATGCGGATGACCTGAACCTGATATGTTCAAGCATTGGGGATTTAACCAGCCAAGCTGACAAGGTCACCCTGTATGCTGACTGGGGACACCTAAAAATAAACAACACAAAGACCCTCCTCACAGGTGCCAGATATGGGGCTGACACCAAAGACCCTTTTAATCTGGAGAAGCTCCGGCGTAGCCTAACTGATGTGAAGGTCCAACGATCCCCCGCAACACTCCACGACCCACGAAAACCGTTCCGTTACCTGGGCCTGCAATTCACCATGCACCTTGACTGGTCAGCCCAATATCAACTGACCAGGGATACCATTCGAGACATGTGTCACAACATGAAGCACTCATACGCTACAACCTCCCAAAAGATGCGCACCCTGAATACATGCATACGGACAAAGATTCGGTATGCATTCTGTGTGGCCCCTTACACCAAAGCTCAGCTCAAAGCATTAGACAGCCCCCTCTGTAGGGCAGCCAAAGAAGCATATGGTCTTCCCAACAGTACTGCCACGGCAGTAGCACATGAAGACGTCACTAAAGGCGGTCTAGGGTGCCCCTCCCTACTAGCAGAGTACAATACTGTACAAATACAGCGGTTGACAGAGGCTCTCAATGACCCCGGACCAGTGGGAGAGCTCAGCCGTACACGCCTGCAGACAGATGGCAGCTGCCTGGACAAACTGACAGCAATGGCTCGCCCTGCCCTAACACACCACAGCCTGAGGCTGAGGCAGGTGATTGCATGCGCAAGCATAGATGTCGAGCTCAAAAAGCAGGGACTTGGCCCAACAGAACTACCCGATACCAGCCCACTCTTGCAAGACCTGCAGAACATGCAGGCACTTGCAAGCCCCCAACCACCAGACCTCCTCCTAGCTGACCTTCACCAACTCAGACAAGTAGGTATGCACCGACTTCAGGACATTATGTCTTCCACAGGTAGAACTGTCCTTACAACACGACAGCTCATGTTGAAACTGGACAAGGATATCACCGCTAGGACGCTGACCGCTTTTAAACGTATTGCATACATGCTCACTCTCCCGCCAGGCATAACAAAAGAAACCTACTGCAGCAGGCCACCTGTGCAAGCAGGACATGATGCAACAATCCATCCGGAGTATGCAAGGCTGCTGAAGTTCCACAACCTCATTGCACCTCTCCCAGCATTGTGGGCTGCACAGACACATGCCCCAAGCACAGAGCAAGCCCTGACAGAGATACAGGCTTACCTGTCCTCACTCAGCGCACCACCAAGAGGCCACACTAAAAGCAGCAGTGTGCGCCAGACTGCAACAGACATCACAGCCCCACTGGTGTACCGAATAGAAACAGGCTATCACGTTTACCAGCGAATCAAAGATGAGAAAAGACAGCCCTTCAAAGATATGCGAGAGCAATTATATAACAACTTTGCAGAAGGGCAGGACAAAGTAGAAGGTATAGAAGGTCTGGCAGTGGCGGCACGCCACACCGGACGAGGGCAAAAGAGAAAGAAAGTAGCAACACAGAACCAGGTCATTGTGCGATGGGCCCCAACAGTTATGCAAGGATGGGTGGTGGAACTGGCTAAGCAAAAGGGCTATCACATTGATGATGCTCCAGAGCACGCTCTACAGCCAATGACCCATCATGAAGTCTGCAACACACCAAACCTCCCGGCTGAATGCTGCTGTCCTAACGCCCACCTGCCAGCACGACGAATCCCTGCACGTACAACCCTAGCACATTGCAGCATATGTAGCAGACGATATCATATTGATTGTCTCCCGCTAACCCATCGCCCTGCAGGGGACATATTGGAAGAGGATGTCACGACAGGCTGGACCTGCATTGAATGTAACAGGGATCAGTATGCCACTAAAGGCCTCCCTCTTGATATAAGGCACTACAACGTCCATTGGAAGCCCAGTCGAGAGAGTGAGAGCGACCTCATCGCACATAATCCAGTTGTTGCTGAGATGATTGCTGCTTACCGTTTGCAACAGGCAGCAGCAGCAAATGACCGGTCCCCGGCAACTCCCGCACTTGGCGAGCTGGCTCAAGCTCAGCAAGGGTTATCGGCACTGCAGCAACAAGGCGACTACTACCCCGATCACCCTCAAAGATACAACATCAACATTGGACAGCAGTACAGCAACATTTTCGACATGGACACATCACCAATGAACCCCCATGCTGATATCCACCCCACAGGAAGACACGAAGTCTTTATTAGAGAAGTAGAGATGTGCATAGATGGACAACTGTGGATAAAAACGCTCGCCTGCATATACACACCAGATGGCAAATGTCGCTACACCCTCACCCCTGAACGGACAGCAATACTGTACCAACAGTACTGCCACAGCAGTCGCCACAAACCAAAGGTTATGCGGAAGTTGATGGCAGGTACCTTTCCCCAAGAACTGTATGCCCTCATGTGCAGGTACAGAGATGGAGCACAGATCAAAGATCACAAAGCCATTAGGAAGGTACAAATAAAGAACCACTGGGCCACTCCCCCTGAGGTGTATGAGGCTCTCAGGCAGCTCACAGACATAACAAAAGAGAGATTCGCAAGCCCACTCAATTACAACCCAACATTTACGATGTACTGGAGCGCCCACAAAAGGGACCAAATCTTTGGGGCAAAATGGGATAGCTACAGATATAGGTGGACCGGCGGAAGCGTGCACAACCCAGAGTATGAGGACGAAGACCTGAATAAGAACATGGCTACTGCCATAGCAGCGGCCCGTAACACAACAGCCCCTGTCTTTGGCATACATATCCTGCCTGCCTGGTCCGATGCAAACAGAACTGCCTACCTTGCATGGCTACAACACTTCCCAGAAAACTGCATGCATCTCCTACAAATACCCCGAAAACACTTCAGGTTCCAGAAACCCAGAACTTGGGAACGGGGCGACATGTATGCAGGAAACCCTAGATGGGACGTAAATATCATTGTCACAGGCAACGCAAAGGGTTTTGAGGCCCACCTCCCTTACTGGGAGAGCGGCTACATGACCAGGTTTCTGCAAACGCTGCAGGATGCCATTAATCAGTCCCTACCGGACGACAAAGAGATACAAGACATCAGCTTGTACTACAACCCCCCAAGCAGCAATGCCCCGCCCAGCACATCTCATCAGCCAACATTGCTGACGCCAAAACAGCTCAGCAAAATGGGTTACCCCAAACAAACAAACGGCTCTGAGTCCCTCCGGGACGATTCTGCCACCAGTCAAGACCCTCCAGCCATGGTTGACGCCAGCACTACACTGGATGACCTGGAAACGCAATTAGCCACTGCCCTACCAACAGCCCCACCCCTCCGGTACAACTGGAAAAACTATGTCTACACAGATGGTAGCTACAAGCAAACAAGCCACAAAGCATCACCAATAGATGCAGAGTGTGATGCCCCAGGCATAGGGGCAGGAGTGTACTTCCCCCCACAAGCAGCCAATGAGGACGATGAACGTGGGGTTCCAATTGTCCCTGCAGGCGACAGCCATCCCCAGAACACCATAAACAGAGCAGAACTGGTTGGTATCCTTGCTGCGCTGAGGCATGGAGCCCACATGATAGCCACCGACAGCCTCAGCTCAATGTACCAAATCAAAAAGATGCTGAGACGCCCACAAGATCTCCTAAATCACCAGCACCGTGAGCTAATTAAAGAGATAGTAACCGAGATCGTCAACAGGGGACTGAGGACAACCCTTCACAAGGTCAAGGGCCATGCTTCAATTATCGGTAATGAAAGAGCGGACGCAATCGCTAAGGCGGCTGCGACAGGGGACACCTCCGACTATGAGGAATGTGAGAAGTACGAGAGTCCTAGTAACAACAGGTTGACCCAATATTGGCCGCACAAGACCCAATGGAACAATCGTTGGTCACGGACCAATAATGGGCAGCGCACGTTAATTGACCGTTTCCAGCGGGTGAACCCTTTGACAGACCTTCACGACTCGGTACGTCATTACTGCCACCAAAAGAGTCGCTTTGGGATGGCAAACAGAGCTACCTGTTATTTCGAGGCTTTTAAAAGGATTGAGGAAAGACTGGACCTGCCTGCTAGCAACGAGTACATGACCTCGGGAAAAATCAAGTATGCAGAACGTAAAACCGCTTTGCGCTACCGGTACGGGACCATGTGGACAAGGAAAATGGCCTATAGGTGTGGACATGCACCTAGTAGCAAATGTCTCCTGTGCGGTGACGAGGATGGCGGACACCACACAGCCTCAGGATGCCCAGCTTTGAAAAGAATGTACATCAACAGGCATAACAAGGTCGGCCGACTAATCATGACAAGAGTGTTAAGGGGACGCAAAGGAGCATTTGTCATTCAAATGGACCTTGGATCAACTGAAAACTGTGCAGAAGACGGCATCATGGCCCACCAGTCTAGAAACATCCCGTGGGAGCTCCTTCCAAGGGGACTAAAGGAGGCAGTGCAACAAGCACAAGGCACCACCGACAAGCGCCCTGATGGTATGCTATACAAACCCAAGAATGGAAACAACCCAGCAGAGTACTGGATAATAGAGGTCAAGATCTGCAGGGATTCAGACCCAACAGGCCAGCAAAGCAAAGCTGATTATCAACACCAAGTACTCATTGACAAAATCAAAGACATAGACCCCACTGCCAAAGTATGGTACTATCCCTTGCTTGTCGGAGTTGCAGGCACCATATACAACAGTACCACCATGAATCTTCAAGCCCTCGGTATCAAAGGGCAAGCTCTAAAGCAATGCATTTTAGAAGTACATACTGCAGCAGTTAAGTCCTTACACAGCATATACACAACAAAAAGAAAACTGGAAAAGCCCAAAGAGCCTCAATGGCACAGGAGGAACTACAAGAAAGTAAGCTAACAAAGGCGGGTGGGCGGAAGCCCACCCACGGATGTAACTATCTTATGGTAGGCTGGCCCAGTGTAATCCTTACACCAATGGGCCCCTCCCTTAATCTTACGCGGGAGGGCACCTCACGCCCCTCCTTGCGTAGCTCTCTCTCTCTCTCCCAGACTGGTGGCATTGTCGACCGACACGAACGCAGATGGCAACATAGTTGACCAACACTGGAAGAGGGACCCTGCCAGTTGAATACAGTGCCCAAAAGTCAGCATACCTGAGAGACGACAGTGCGGACACAGGTGGTACAACAGCTGACAAGAAGACATCTCGTGCCTCAACAATTGTCGGGTGTTCACACAAGAAGAGGCAATGTGCCTCACTCATCATCCACGGCTGTGAAACTACAGCGCAAACAAGTACGTTGAGGACGTAGGAGGGCAGGCAGCTGCCAACGTCCTGTGTGAATGCGCAGATGATGGCAGCCAAGACGAAAACGCAAGAAGCGTACCAACACACCATGAGAAAGTCTACATGAGTAAAAAGAAGGGACCACGCCCAAAGCATGTGTACCCACAACCCTGAAATACAGACCAATACGGGATCCAGTACCATGTTCAACCTGGGACAGATGCTGGATGTGCTGAGTGTACCTAGTGGACAATGCCTCATCAATGGCAGTAGCATCCAAAGGCAGGCAATTCCGCAAGGTGCGTGTAATTCCACCTGCACGAGGCAGGAGAATCCGTAACACCTGAAAGAGAGCCCCCACAAAATTATGGGCCCGAGAGCGAGTCGAGAGAGCATCATCAATGTTCTGTCGTAGCACACCTCGATACACTGAAGCAACATCTAGGTCAACAAGGCAGTTATAAAAGCAAACAGCACGCCGCACATAGCAATGCACAAGAGGTTCAGATCCAAGCTCATGTAATAAAGGCAAATGGGGCACAGATGCAGGGAGCCGCAACCATTGACGGATCAGGCGGCACCGCTGAACCTCCAAAGGATCTGCCAAGCCATAGAATTTAGGGAGGCTCCAATTAGACGACCACAAACCTGAAATAGACAAAGGCCCCAGAGTTCACTACCATACAAACCAGCAGGCTCCATAACAGTGTGCAACAATTTCAAGAAGGCGGGGAGGGCACTTAATATTCGCAGAAAGCCAACATAACATAACAACATAACAAACATCTAAGGTGTGGCAACCGCAAAAGGCTGCTAGGTCGAAACGACCAAACACGCCATCGGATGGATCCAAATCACAATGCACTCCAGACCACCAACGTAAAGGGATACCCAAACAGGTATTCATCTATCTAGGGAACTTTGACCAGCCAACAACTACCATCGGTCCATAGATTGGCTGTCTCTCGGTGACCAGTACACTTCCTAATAGTTTTGCCATAACAAGTGCAGTATACGTAGGCCCCACAACACAAGCCTCAACAAAACCAGCAAGCTGGGGCAACAGACAGACCACAACAAGCACTTTGAAACAAGGAACTAAATTTCCTGCCTGGTACATGCCTAAGTGTACACCAGACTGCCAAAACATCTCCTTAACAGTAAGAATGGGCTCTTGGGCTGGAACAAAGAACACCAGAACACACAGCAGTGACAAATCGGTTGAGGCATGCCACAGGTGCTGGGCTAGCTGCTGCAGAAATGTGTTGCATTCTATCTCATGCATAACATAGGATTACCCAAGATCTGACGGATATGTTTCCAGATGCTGATATCCCAAAGCTTCAGCATCTTGGAGGTCTCACACGATTTGCATACACATGAATAGCCACCCCACATGTGTGGCCCACAATCAAAACTACAGGGAATCTGGCGTGAGCAAACAGACACATGTAACCATGCAAAAAAGCGGATCCTTCCCTGGTAAGTTTCAGTTCTATCTGACTGTGCAAGTCTTGCCTGGGGTCTTGCTCAAAAGAGCACTACAACCACCTGGTATATGCTAGGTCTTAAACTTCATTGAAATGCGAGCACCTGTTAAAAGGCAGTAGCTCATAGACTGACATCAAGCAAAAACTGCGAAGGTACAGGCAGCTCATATGCACACCAACAGTCAAGCACTTTCTTTGGAAGGCAGGCTCCACTGCACCTGTATGAATAATCATGACATGCATCATGATCTGTTGGACAGCAGATGCATGTAACCGGCAGTTCTGCATGACACTGATCTGGTGATCTTAGTAAGCTCATAGCATATCCATGGAGTGCTTTGATCCTAGAGCCCAAACTTGCAAGTAGGGGTCCCCTGACTTTAGCATGGTCTCATGGCCTCCAGCATAAACACACAAATGGACCAAGGATAACAATGCTCCAAACATGGGCAGCAACAGGTTGTCCGGCATGGCTGATCTTTGCCCTTGACACCACCTTATCAAATGTGGACGTCGTGCATTCAACATCCATTGCTTGACATCCATCAGTATGGCTCAACCACAGACCCAGGTAGGTCTGCACCCTCATCTGCCTCCCTTGCTATCCCAGAGGGACCACGGGGACCCCTCACACTTCTCCCACTGGGCCACAGCACCTCCCCCTTGCCCTCCTCCTCCCCCCCACCCTTCTTCGACCCCTCCTTGGCACCTTTGAGCTGCACAAGAACTTCTGCCTGTGTTGAACCATCATCTCCTTTAGTGCCCGCTTGCTCCTCAGGCTTTATAACAACTTCAGCTTGCCCAAGGGCAATGTTCTTGATCTCCTTGAGGGTCATATGCAGCCTCCTTCGCTCGCTGCCATAAGCTGAGAGGTACATCAACAGTACAAGCAATGCTGCTGCACTCTCCATGTAGCCGCTGTACCCCAGTGCTGATCCAATGGAGCTGATCAGGTCAGGATGGACGCAGCTGCAGCAGTACAGGTAGTTCTCCATCCACCAAGTAGACGCCTCGTTGTCCTTTTTAACAGCATTTTCGCCCTATGTAGGAAAACAGCACGACATGGCTTAAGCTCTGTAGCAACATATAAGGGTAGCATTGCATGGTTCAATTTTCCGCTGTGTCAGGTCAAAACTTTGTGCTTGGGAATGGTTTGGGTAAGTGCCAGCCCCCAGCATAGCATGTCAGGCATCCTTTGCTGCGCTTGCAGCACCAGCTCAATAGCCCGAGCTTCAGTAAGCAAGGCCTGGAGTATAGATATGTAGCATGTGCCTAGCTTGTAATAAAAGGAAATCTGAGGTGACTTTTTAAAAACCTGGCCACCACCATCCAGAAGCCATGTACATCGCGGCAAACTGAAGACCCTGCATTCCTTCCTAGAATTAGTTTGACAGTTCAGCCATCAAGCAAAGCTTGGGACCAAATCTATCAGCCAAGGCCGCCCTTTGACGTGTATGCCAAGGGCTCTGAGGGATCATAGCTTCCTATGCACACCATGGGGGCCGCTTGTGGCTGGGTTTGGAACTCGATTGCTGTGTTAGATGTTTGAGTAGTAGCTTAGCTTACTGGCATCAAGCTTCTTTAGCTGCAAAAGATCCAGCCTTCGCTGTCCATCTCACCCGCTCACCTGAGAGGCTGCTTCTATGTCAATCTGTGCTTGTCCTAGGTAGGCAGACACTGCCCTGCCGTACTCATACAGCAGCGGCAGCAGTATAGTGGACGCCCTGCCCTGCATGACAGCCTGGGACCGAGGTACTGCTGATGCTGTTGTAGGATTGACTGCACAAGTGCCAGTGATGGTGTAGTAATCAGTTATGTTGACCTGCAGCAGCAATGAAACTATTGTGGACATAATAGATGCCCTAGGTGAATGCCCTATTTCTTAACTTACGCAGCAACGAAAATCCCCCTTTCTGCTTATACCTCTCTCTCGGGCAGTGAGGGTGGAAGCGTGTTATTGCGAGCAAACACAAAGCTGCAGCCCATGGACCCCTCGTAGGGCAATTGCTGTAGGTGGCTGATACTTGCTAGGGTACTTACTGCAATGGCGAGTCACATTGACGCCCCTCCTTGAAGATCATCACCCCATGCAGGTATGTGACGGCGGTAACACGGCAACCACATATGGTTCTGGTGCTTCAGCTGAAACCGTACTGATCATTAGCATTCAAGGAAGATAGAATTACACACCCACTCACATTTGCAGTTGTAGTGCCATTCAGGCAGTAGTATGCTTCTTTCCCCACCAACTGACAGGCACCAGCTGCAACCTCAACATCCATCATGTAACCCTTGGCTGCATCAACATAGAACTGCTTGCACAGCTGGCCGTTCAGCGCCCTCTCATCAGGAAACACCATCGCTGCGTCACAGAGGAAATCAACCCCATCTGTTGGGTGGTCCTTTAGCTGTTAATTTATGCTATTGATGGCTGTGCTGGGGCCAAACACACACAAAAGCTTGCCTGGCATAAGACCTCTCATCTAAGCTTAGGCACCAATGTGTGTTGACACCGTGTTGTCATGAGCTCAGCATGTGAGTCCACAATCAGCCAACCGCTATGCTTGCAGCAATGGAGCTGTGAGTCCACAACCAGCATACAGCTCACATGCAATGAGTTGCAACAAAGGCCCGTCTAAGAAACACACTTGAACGTCTGTGGGACTTGGATTGAGCTTTGTGTTAGCTTGTCTGAGCACCACCGGATGCCTCAGACTGGGACAAGGTGTTCTGGACCTTAAGCTGCAGCGCCACACTCCGCCAAGAGATGCGTGAGTGAACATACTGACCTAAGTTAACCACCACTTGGCTGCAGCGAGGACCAGCAGTGGCTCTGGAGCAATTCTTGTTGCTGAGCTCAGGCACTTCCTTGGATGACACAGTAAACACGTACCTACAGAGAAAAGATGTAAGCAGTTATAATCAAGAAGACTCATACCAAAAGCCACACCACAGCTGAAGGTCAGCAGGTGCCAGGTTTTGAATTCTCACTGTGGCAGGCTTTGATCTCTAGCCTTATGTCATGGTGCACGCAAAGCACTGCTGATCGATATTTCTGCTTGTAAGGTTGCACCCATACTTGAAAGTATGTTCAAAGATATATGAGCACACAATTGCAACAATTGAGGTGCATGGAGCTGTCCAGCGATGCTTGAAGCTGTGGTCTCATGTCGAATTGCTTCGACCAGTTGCTCTTCTGTGCCAAAATCTGCCTAAGGCCAATGCTCGTGACAGTGCTGCACCTTGCTATACAACCCACAGCAAGCCGTCTAGTTCAGTGTGCATAGCTGTCGTGCACAGTCCTCCTGTCCAGGCAGAGCAAGTACAATGCGAGTGACCAGCTACATTCCAAGGGGAGAAGGAACTGTGCAAGGGTGTTCTGGGCAGTGTGCTTGCCTGCTATTTCCGCCAGCAAAGGTCCCTAAGGAGCTCCCTTTGGTTGATAGATCACAGCACATTGTAGATGTAGGAGCCTGCAGGTGACATTGCTCTCAGTAATTTAGTCGAAATAGGTGTGAGTTGCAGCTAACGGTTCCTGGTACTACTATACTGTGTTGCACCAGCTGGTGCGAAAATTGCATACCTGTATCAGTGCTACATCAGGCCCCAGAATGACCCCAGATATATACTGCTGTGCCACTGCTTTGGTGAGAAGGGGCTTGTTATCGAGTGCCAAGACCGTAGCAATCATGGCATCAGCAGTTTTGGTGAAGTCCATGATTGCTGAGGCTGTTGGCCAAGCAGCTGTTGCTTGGGTAGCTTCACTGCTTATCACAGTGCCAAGAGCTAACATGCCTTTGTAGAAGCCAAGCCATTCACGCAGGCCACAGTCTGTGGCATGCAGAAAGGAACACTTCCCGACGGCTGCTCCCGATGTTCCCCACTTGAAACTGTGCCAAGATTGGTCGATTGTAGCTTTTGTGGGGCTGAGTTCCCTGACGTTGTCAAACATGGAAATCGATAGCGTAAGGGCGCGACTGCGGAGTCCAACACACTTCAGGTCATCGAGAGATTCTTGTGATACCAAAGCCATGGGAATGGATCTACAAGTCATTGTGCAGTCAGAGTATATGATGTAGGTAATGGCTGCAGTCCCGCACAGGGTAAGTATCCCAACAAATAAGGCGATGGATAGAGCATAGGTAAAGCAACGGAACCTAGGATTAACCACTGAGACAATGGTATCCTTCACAAGGCCAACAGCTCTTTGTATTAGAGAAGGACGTCTCGCTCCGTCACTCGCCATCGTGGTTGACCTTGAACCGTGAAGCTGCGGACGCGATGCCCCCGCCCCCGCCCCTGCGTGCTCTCAGGAGTTTTGCTGGGCATGCATGCCCCTGCAACGTTTTGCTGGGCATGCATGCCTTTCTTACGGGTGACTGGGTGTGAGACTGGCACTACGGGCACTACAGAGTTTGACTCACATGCGCAAGTTTGGCTGCGTACTGGCTAAGCGGACCACGGGTCTCAACTCTACGTTAGGTACCGAGCTATAAGGTCAGGATCAGAGCCTGGTATACTCGCATTACTACTAGCCCCGCCCATCTAACTAAGCTTCCTGCAGGCAGCTGTTGACCATTGCCACCACATGCAAAGAGCCTAGTAGGGTCATAGCCATGGTCCTAGCTCTATGGATCAATTTTTCCAGCAGATGTCAGTCTGCCTGCACGGAGACAGCACCTAATTGCGAGCAAGCTTGAAGTAACATCCAAATCCTAGGGGGGGCCACTTTCACCACGGCAGAATAGCAGCCCATCGTTCCAACGTTTGGAGCTTCAGTGCAGCCTCTAGGACACTCATGCCCAGCTGCGTTCGTCATGGCAACTTGCAACCGGAGCAGGGTCCTGAGAGGGGGGGATCAGGCACCCTCTGATAAATCCTGGGCGATCTGCCGATTGGCACCCATCGTTCGATTGGTGAAGGCGGCTGAGAAAGAAGGTACCTTCAAAATGACAAGTGCTTTCTTAAATCTTCTGACAAGGTCACAGTACCCTGCATAAGTAAATCCTCTCAAAGCAAAACAGACCATCCTAGTGTCCTATCTATCCCATCAAACACAACATTCTAATGCCTGTGGCCTAACAATCTTCCATGCAGGCAGAAGCATAAACTGTGCTCACATTTTGGTGGCTGCAGCTATGCTTGCCAGCTTCCCTAGCACAGGGGCCTATCAGCAACATAATCTCTCCTTAAGCGACATAAAGCTTCAACACTTGACTTAGAAAGCGGCAGACAGCATATGATAAAGGTATGTGCATTGGTCTGTACGAGAGTTAGCCCTCAGCTGCTTGCAAAGCTGACAGCTATAGCACACCAGGGCAAAAGAATTCAAACAATCAATTAGCACCAAGTTGTGCTGCTCATTTACTTTGCAACTGTCCTTCTTGGTGATCCCCTGATAGGATGTGCAACCCGACAGAAACCACTTGGACATTGCGAAGAAGACCTCTGAGGACCTTTGTTCATCTGCTGTGTGAGAATGCAATGGCGTTTCCTGCACTTTTGCTTGAAAAATACACACTCATACTGATGACAATACACTTGATAACTCCCGCATCCTCCCCTGCAACCAGCTGCATGTCCTGCTCTCAATGCACACTCAGGAATCCCAGGACCTCCTGCCAATAGCTCTTTTGCAATGCAATCCACCATGGCATAAGCAACACGTGCTCACATGCCCCAGCCATAAACAAACCCAGCTGCCAGCTAACCTGGCCAGAATCTCTCTCTAAAGCCATCTCCTGCCTGTGCCTGCGCCAAGTGATGAAAGGAGCTCACTTCCTGCCTCCGCCAGTGGGGTCCCACATAGTAGGCTCCAAATCATCATCTGCGGCTGCACAATACGGAGCCCCCTTTGGTGTAAACCTCACATCCAGGAATTCAGCTTTCAGCAGCGTATTCTCATCCAGGTTATACTCCCCAGACCAGTCCTCAATGTTGTCATTGCTCCAAAAGGTGAAGATCGCCCGCAGGGGAACATCCCAGAACTTGTTCACCTCATCATTGCTGGGCTTCCATTCCCGGACGACTACCAGGGGTTTCCCTGCAGATTGTGCTGTGAAGCGGATGAACTTGTCCCTAGTGAAGAGGTCCCAGGAGATGCAGTACTTGATGGGATCACGCTGGGAGATTCCTGGGACATTCAGCACCTACAGCACAGCAAGGGGCCAGACAATTATGGGCGCAGTTTTTGAAAATGCGCTTTCAAGAGACTGAAGAAAATAATAATATGCTGTGTTCTTCCTGTGTGAAGATCAGCTATTATAGAGGTTACACTGTCTAGACGCTACAAGCAGCCTGGAAACACAGAGCATAATTCAGGTCTGCTGTTCCGGCTTGCTGTATCTATGGCAGCTTGGGTGGGGCCCCATGGGACTTTCTGCCATGGCATATCATCCAATTGAACAGAAAAGGCACGTGCAACATGTCAGTGCTGTCAATGCTGTTCTTATGTGCTCCTGACAACACAACGGGCACCTGATGTTCGATGAGTACCGGTACTGGCATTTGTACAGTAGGACTAGTACCTGTACCTGTACTTGCTGTTCCAAGCGCCATCCTTGAGCCAATTCCTAATTGCTGCCAAAACGAACTTTCTGCTGAGGCAAAACTGAGCACTTGCTGCTGACTAGTAGCACAGGATTTTCACACACACACACACACACGATGTTAACAACACCCTATGCTTGACTGCAGGGATGGTCTACCACTTCCCCAAAGATCTTTTTTGGCGGAGCTTCACTGAAAGCACACTCACCTGCGCCAGGTTTACTGGTTGTGCATTAGGCTGGTTCCTGCCCATCTCAAACAGACTGGTAGCCACTTCTTCGGGTTTTGAGCCCAGCCACTCATAGTCAGCCTCCCTCCAGGTCTTCCAAGAACGCTCGGCCCCTGCGGAAGGTCATGTCATGGGGAAGGATGTAGGTCAGGAGAATGGTTGTGCAATGTTGAGCTGAGCAAGCAGTAAGCTCTGTGGCAAGTAGTGCAGCAGAGCCTGCCAAGTCGACATTGCTATATAACTGCATGGCGTAGAAAGCAGTGACATGTTGCAAGTTGACAGATTGGGAGCCTCTCTTAAACATGCTTCCACAGCACGAGACAGGAATTTCAAGTAAGGCAAGTCATAAATGAAATGGAAATATGAGCACTTGCTTTGAATTCAGTTCATTGTGCAGACATGGAGCAGGACTAGCTCTGCACAATAACATGGAAGACAACTGCAGTGCTCACCCTTGGGATGCGCATCAATGAGGTACATGCCAATGATTGTACCGGGCCTGGGATCAGGGTTCTTCATCCAAGCGCAGATCTTGCCTCCCTTGTAAGCATTCTTGGTGCCCACACGAGCGCCAGCACCAAAAGCATCCTGTAGCATCAGTGGCAGCAGCAGAAGTCAGTAGAGGTCCTTCAGAAGTCATGGTAGCAAATCTTCTCTAAAAGGCTCAAATAACAGGTCACATTGGTCTTTGCCAAGGAAAGCCAATAGTGGTTTATGTATAGTGACTCAATTGCACGGTTGGAGCGTTGCTTGTGAGTAGATATCGGTACAGGCTGTACTTTCTAAATGATCAATAGCTGCTTTGGATCCTAGTTATTGCGTCTGGAGCCAGGCAGCCAGCTTGCTAGCCACTGCTGTCCTGTTGCTGGGTGTTTCTGTTTGCAACACTCCGACGCTGGCACTTACCCCGGCAAGTGGGCTGTGCTGTTGCTGAGAAGTATACCTTCCCCTCAGGTAGATGTTCATGTCGTTCCTCCCTTTGACCACCTTTACCGGTTGACTGTACGGGCTGAGACCATCGTAACGTAACCATGCCAAAGGCCTATCTAAAGGCTTATGGTAGAATTTGGGAGCTGGTGATACATTAGACGCCTCAGTACCGCACTGTGGCCCTGCATGTGCGGCCAGTGCCATGCAGCATAGCAGGACAAATACTGTCGCTCTCGATGACATCGTGGCGTTTCCCTCGAGCCGCGAGCTTGGCCTTTCTTGTGTACGGTTTGTGGTTATGTGAATAGCCCAATGAATCCTCAAAATGGGGCAATGTGTCGGTATCAGCTTATACGGGTGCTTTGTGGGTGTGCTGCAGAGTGCGAACAAGTGCATGTACTGGCTGCACCACAGCCGGAGCTAAACAAGCCTGCCAGTTCAATGCATAGATGGCTGTATTACAGGCATACTATGTTTTAAAGCCACTATTGGTGTTTGTGGTGCTATGACAATGAAGCCTACTGAGGCACACCAGTATTGACCGCGGCGCACTATGGAGGTGCAGCGGTGCCCGTAACTACAGCTTCAAAGCTACTACACTCCAGCAATACCTGTCACGCCATTATGTATACGCTGTCTGTGTGATGCAGTTTCCCACGGCAGACGAAGGCGCTCCACAGCGAGCAAATTACAGCATCTTGCAATCAAAAGCTAGCAACGTGCGGCCGAAACAGGGTATTTGATTGCTCTTCTGAGCAATTAACAAACACCTTAAAGAGTGGAACCTTGGATCTCTACGGTGTCAACCAATGAATCGGCATATCCACCGCTTGGTATTCTCTCCACTAGCGATGGCACGTCTGGTGCTGGTCCTTCCCTTCAATTGCAAGTGGCAACGAGAAACCACGTAACGGCTTGTGATCAATGTGTCTGCACGGATATGGCCTAATCTTACCTACTGCAGTAGCGTCGACAAGTCTTTTCTGTCCGTCCCCTAAGCAGAGCTTCCCTGGCTTGCAGTAGCAGCAGTAGGTCAATGCATGCAGAAGGCCACCTAACTTTTATTGCAGCATAGAAGAAAAGAAGCATTGAACCCAGCATTGGGTTTTGAAACAGGCGTGGAGCTACTAAAAGACCACAGCTTGCACCTGCTTCATGGCCCATATATGAATGACCTCCTGAGCCCAGTAGCAAGACGGTGGGCCATAGCCGACTGCATGTGGTTACCTGATGTAGCTGCTAACACATGGACATATTCCTGCTGGCACCAGCAGATCACAACGCCCCTAAAGCGCAAGCAGAGAAGGAGCACTACGATAGTAGCTTCATTGACGGGTGGTCCTAAGTACAGGGCATGGAAAAGCTTGTCAGAATACACCCGTAGATGCAGGGCATCCCGCACAAGGAACTCTTACGATTCCTACATTGTGTTTGTAGCTTGGGCATGTTACACCCTATCGAGATAATCCCGGTTTACGTTCTACAAGTTACGGGCGGGCACTTGGCCCAAGCCACTGACTGGGTAAGACACGGCAACAGACAGCAGAGAATGCACTGCTTGGCATTGTTGATGGCTTAGCCATCCTATTATACTTACTTGCTCCGCTCATCCCTCCTGCATCCTTCCCTGCCTTCGTCCCCATCATCTACCTGCTCCTTATATCTCTGCTTTGTTCAGCAAACCTCATAAGCTTCCCTTGCTCATCCTGCTAACTGCATCTCTGCTAATCAACCTACACAGAGTTTCACCCCCTTCGTCCTGCTACAATTTGCATGCTGGTCTTCTCTAAGTGCCGTGCCTCATTTGTGTTCTTTCTAACCAGTAAGGGGCCGATCAAATCATTGCACTGAGACCGTCTGCCCCTGCTATTGCATGCATGTGGCTGTCAGATCTTTACCCTGGCATTTCAATACCCTGATGTGCTCTTTCCAGAGGTCCCGTGGATGCCATACCCTTCATATAGTTGTTCATTACATGGTATGGGAGGCTAAGAGCAGATCACAAAAGTATGTTGTATACCATATTAAGAGATATGATCACCCGGATGGACCCATAACAAGGGAGTTGATTGCTTGGGCAGTTGGCCCCCCACAGTACAGGTTACACACTGAAACCCAACGCACATGCCTATAGGTACGTGCTCGCCCAGCCATTGTCTGCCCAGACATATTCCATATCACTCCTTGCACTTGCCTTGTGACTGCCAGGTCTGCTCTCTTTTGTAGGGGTGAGGTTGATGACACAGCACTTCTGACAAAGCACTTATGTTGAATGACAAAGCACTTTTGGGTGCTCTTGATTTAGCTGCTGGACCCCACGTCTAGGCATATGTTGCCATACATGACAAGACAAGCCGTATTCTGTTCCACCTCGCTGCGCTTTGTGACAGCTTGAGCTGCAAGGCCTAAGACACTTTTTGCTATGGCATACAATGGAATGTGATACGAACACGACACAGCACACTGTACTATGTATTGATGAAATTACATCCACTGCGCTGCATGGGCTTGACCCTTTCATCCCTAAATTGCATTGTATGCCAAAGCAAAAAGTGCCATAGGCCCGGCACCTCAAGCTGCCACAAAGACAGCGAGATGGAACAAGATACAGGTTGTCTGTCTGCACAGCTGTTACCATTTGTAGGGCAGACTTCTGTCTACCAGCTGGCAGTCATGTTTGCAATCTGTATGTAACTGCCACACTTCACCAGTAGATGAAGTCTAGTGGAATTTGGTCGTGTTGGTCGTGCAGTCTGCAGTTGTCACCCACAGTCACTAGTGGCACCTCTCCGATGGCACCATTTTGACCAATCTCACTTTCGCAGCACTCCAGCCATGTGCCGTTGTTAGTCGACCTCTGAGCATCCACGTGGATAGACCAAAACGGCTACGCTCAGAGTCCACGCTTAGAAAGTCATTCCGCGGTAACGGCAGGGCCCCTCACAAAGCACCATTGCATCGGGCTAGGCGAGAGGAAGCGATGTCACGTTTGAGCCCTTTAAGCCCATCGGTTCAGGTCAGACACGTCCGCTCGGGTGCCTGTCTTGCCTGCCTTTGCTCAACTCACTTGCTGTGACATTCGCTTCCTCCAGCTTTTGGGAAGTGCCGTTGGTTGCCTAAGAAAGCAATTCTCATGTAATTTGCGTTCGTTCTGATTCGTTACAGCTCAAAGATGGCCTCATGGGGACGTCAGGCAGGTCTCCTCGGCATCATCTGCACAGCCCAGGGCACCCGTCCAGCCCCCTCAGTTTTGCAGCTGGGAACCTCCAAGTTTTGCAGCGCCACATGGAGCTCGCTCAAGCCTATCAGCAACAACTCCTGGAAGATAACCTGTGCTGGCAAGCAGATAAAAGCTTGATGACAGCCGACCTCGAGGTGAGCAGGTACCCTTGCATCCCCACTTGCACTTCCAGACACATGGCAGCCATCATTCTGATGGATGATAAGCCAAGGCGAAATGAAGGCAGCTTCTGTCACCCTCAACTCCTAGCACAGCAGCTGTACCATGCAACGAGATACAGATAGTGTTTGTATATGAAAGACATAAAATGGATTTACTGGCCCTTCCCTCAGGAAGAGGCAGGTGAGACAGCAGAGTGGCAACAACTGCAAGACCTGCTGCAAAGACCTAGTGGCTGAACCCTTCTCAGATCATCCTCGTGCAGCAGCTGTGTCTTGGGGTGAGCCTTGTCCCCTGCTGCTTTCCCCCTTGCTCTCCAGGGTGACAATGCAACTTTGCCAGACAGGACATACGCTGATATGGCGGATATGCTGATGCCAAACAACAGCAACGAGTCATTTGAGGAATGGAAAGCTAGGATGGAGCAGCAGCTGAAAACCTTGGCCAGTAAAGCACGCCCTGGAACCAGCAGCAGCTAAGTAGAAAGCTAACGCAATTGAGCAGCCCAGTGGAGAGCACCGGAAGTGAGGCTGACAATTTCTGATAGGGATGTGCAGTGGTGCTACACCTTCATGCTCACATATGATGTTGGCAAATTGGGCAGCTGGCAGATGCCCTCAGAGTTGACCTTGGCAGATCTCGTGCATGTCCAGCAGGACATCACTACCTTCCATCAGTCTGGCCATATCTCTTCATCCAGGCAGGAAATGCCACACCACAGTTCTGTCTGGAGCAAGGAAAGCATGAGCTGCTGCTCGCTCCAGCATCACTAGGAATAGCAGCAGTGAGCTGGCACTACAAATGGCCCCACTGCCAGGGGGCATCAAGTTGACATGTCATTCCCAACAGTAGCAGCTCACCTGGCACAGGTATGCCATGCCTAGGTATGCCATGCTATTGGTGGTTTTGTCTGTCTGCTTGGAGCCTGTAATTCCCGGGACAATGGCGCTGGGACTGCTGATGCCCTGAGACAGACAGCTTGCTCCGCATGGCAATGTGGTCCAAGGGCATGCTGAGGCATGTTCAAAGAGCAGCTACTAGACATGAAGAGGATCACGAATGGGACAGGCACTTGGATATGACAGTATGTCATAGCGACACTGGGTTGTATTGTGTAGCTTGGACCCCACTGTGCAGGCACCATTTGTGCCCATGTGGATGGTGCATGCCTTCTATGCTACATCATGCTGAGGCTTGTTGAGCCTGACGAGATCAAAGGTCAGGTGCTCTGTACAGTGCTTCAGCTGCTCTGAGTGCTCCTGTTCTGCCGGTGCTACCTATCTCCAGCTCATTTGGAGTGTAGCATAACATAACATAACAATCATTTAAGGTGTGGCAACCGCAAAGGGCTGCTAGGCGGTGTTATGCCTGATGACAGATGCGTGGGAGTTTGATCCCTGACCCCTGACCATGTATACCAGTGTTTTGATATGGACGTGTTTTGAATTCGATTGTGTTTTGTGGACAGCTCAATTATCACTGTGGGCGTCAGCTCGCTCTTGTCATTTGTTCTGCCAGATATGTTGATGGTACAATAGTGGGCTTCCTGCAGTTTGCTGCCTACCGTACTGCCGCTAATGTTTTTGGAGGCTAATTATTTCGAAGGCGCCCAAATAATTTCCCAAATTGGTTTACGAGGCTAATTCTTTTCGAAAAGGCAGGAGGTACATTTTCCAGAACTTCTAAAGTTTTACGAGACTAGACCTACAGACCTGCTAGGGGCTTCAGTTTTCTGTGCTGCTGCTGCAGCAGACTCTTGCTGCTCATGTCGCCTCAGTCTCTGTTGCTTTCACAGAAACATTTTGTACCTTTGGCATTGCATGCAGCTGCAGTCAGCTTGTAAAAGGAAGTTTTATTGAGGCGAGGTGGCTAGAAGTCGGTTACTAGTCAGTCCTATGGTTCCGTACTGCCAAAAACTTGCCGGACACTCCATGTAGCACAGCCCTGACACTAGACCTTACAGTACACAAACTAAACAAAGGCTCTAAGCTAGTTGCATGTCTAAGTGACCAAAGAAAACCTGGATAGAGCAGAATGGACATGTCAGACGAGCACATGATGCAGCAAGCTAGGTACGAGAAATGCAAGAGCTGAGAACTAACACTCAAGGAGGGCCGCCTTGAGAGTACTTATCTGAATCACTAGCCTTGGGTCCTGATGCACGGTTTGAATGTCCTGATGCAGCAGCTTGTAGAGACTAATCCCATTCATCTTGATACAGCTAGTTCATCCTGATCTTAGGATGAACTAGCTGTAGGGTGAACACCCGACAATTGTTGAGGCACGAGATGTCTTCTTGTCAGCTGTTGTACCACCTGTGTCCGCACTGTCGTCTCTCAGTTATGCTGACTTTTGGGCACTGTATTTAACTGGCAGGGTCCCTCTTCCAGTGTTGGTCAAGTATGTTGCCATCTGCGTTCGTGTCGGTCGACAATGCCACCAGTCTGGTGGTACTGATGTGGTGGACTTGCCATACATCTTGCTTCCGGAAGATCAGTATTTAGATATGTTTGATTCGGAGTCTGATATTTCTGATGATAATTCTGAGGATGAACTGGTTGAAGTCCTCTAGATGAGTGAATACCTGGCTGGTATCCATTTGCTTGGTGGTATGGAACCCATTGTGTTTTGGATCCATCCGATGGTGTGTTTGGTCGGTTCGACCTAGCAGCCCTTGGCGGTTGCCACACCTTAAATGTTTGTTATGTTATGTTATGTTGCTTAGGCCAGGCAGGACCATACAACGCATGGTGCTAGTCGGCCGGGGGTTGGCGCGGCCGGCGCAGCGGTCGGCCAGGCGGCCTTTCCTGTGCGCCCCAACCGGCCGCGGACTCCCTACGCATGCCCACCCGCGCTGCAATGTTTTGACAGGCTTCAGCGGCGAATTGGTCAAGGCGATAATGTTTTTCGAACGTCCTGGGCCAGAATTTCAAAATTGCTAAAGTTTTTCGAAGAAAAAAGCCTTTTAACTAGGAATTTCGAAAAACATTAGCGGCAGTACGGTAGTTAATCTGAGAAATAGCAGCAAGTTCGGCACATGCCCGCTGGAAATGCTGTGGCCAGAACCAGAGCTAGCTGAGTTTGCAGCCGTTGCTCAAGTGTGGTGGTAGTGATTGGCTGCAATACTACCAAAGGTGGTGTCCTCAGCATGCCAGTTTGATGGGTGAGAAGCTTCCTTCTATGTGCTGCAACGAACGGCGATGAGGAGGGCCTATGCTGCAGTACCGCCCCCCTCCCCTTCCCCCAGCTGTCACCACCATTTGGGGGATGGTTTCACTAGTCACCTGTCACTGCTTCCAACAGCCCTAGCATTTCCTAGAGTTGTTCACTGGGCCTGGCATTCATTGAGCAGTAGATCTTATGCAGATCCCTTCCCCGGAGCACCACCTGCCAGACCCAGGGGACACCTGCTGCTGCTTTTCTGTCCCTTTACTCCAGATCTTGCCAAGGAAATGGTAGCACGTTTATCCAGCTTCCCCCTCTCAAGCAGTCCCATTTTTAGCACCTCTCCCTCTTCCTTCAATCTCCCATTGGCTCTGCCAATCATGATCGACCTGCAGGAACAGCAGCTCGGTACTTGTGCTGGTGGTACATGCTTCCGTTGGTGGCCCCAGATATGTCCTTTGGGTATTCCGCATGTCACAGGCAGCTTAAGAGACAGCCCCTGCTCCAGCTATGATACCCTATAACAGCGCGTGTGTGAAGTCAAGGCATCTGAGTTGTTGGTACTTGCTGCCGATACTCCTACAGCTGGTGGGGGTAGGGTCTGGGGCTGCCTGTGCGTCATGGTTTGCCAGCACAAACAGCACTTTAAATGCCCTGGCTATAGCAGTTGCATAGGTCCGGCCCCTAGCACCTTAAAACAGCCCAGCTCCAAGCCAAAGCTTGGCCTCTGTGTTGCAACAGCAGCAGCAGAACCCATTTTCATAGTCCCTTGCAAAAGGTCTGGGCGAAACCTACTGCTGGGAATTAAGCAGCCGCTGGGGACTACGCAGCTGACGTTCCAGGAAACAAAAAGATCAAAAAATATGCACACTAAGCCTCGAACCTGTGACTGCGCAAAAAGGGCCTGCTCCCATTACCAGTGAGCCATAGTTAGTGGTCACACTTCACCGGACAAATCGTACAGGGTGATGCACGCCATGAAAGAACAGGAGAGAATTGAATCGGGATACTGTTCACCCACAGCTGCAGAAGAGGCCCCAAACAATGCATATGTTCGGTATCAGGTTTTAGTGAAACACTTACCGGGCACGATTTGTTTAATTTCCATCAATGGTATTGAATACCATTGTCTGCCATCAAACGGAGTTCCCTGCCTTGAACAGCCAGAAAGGCCACTGCTGTCTTGCTGTTGCTCTCCTGCTGCTTCCTGCAGCTTCCTACCGCTGTCCTGCTGCTTCCTACTACTGCCCTGCCCTCGCTACTGCCGTATTGCTGCTGGTACTGCTGTCTTGCTGCTCGCTGCTGCCGTCTTGCTGCTTGCCCCTGCTGTCTTTCTGCTGCTCTCCTATTGCCTCCTGCAGCTTGCTACCGCTGTCCTGCTGCTTCCTACTACTGCTCTGCTGCTTGCTACTGCTGTTTTGCTGCTTGTACTGCTGTCTTGCTGCTGCACTACTGCTGCCCTGCTGCTTGCTACTGCTGTTGTGCCGAGTATTGTAAACAATAACGAGTAATGGTAATTGGTAAACAGGTGTAGAAATCCTACATATTCCTGTAGAAACCTGCCCGGATCACCTGTTTCTTATTTATCATCATATCACCAGGAACAGTGGTTGCACTGGTGCTGTCTTCAGCCAAATAGATCTGGGTGTATGCGGTAGCTGTGCAATCTGCTGAGAAGTTCTGAGCATGACTGCTGGAAGAGCTACAGCATACACCCAGAGCTAATTGCTACCACGACAAGCCCTCAATTGAGCGCAGAGATGCTCCGATACAATTCTTCGGTCACTCAGTAGCCAGTCAATGTGGTGTGGCACTGATTATTAGCCCTTGTAGCAGCCTTAGCAGGTTGCATGTACCAATAGCACCAGCTCCAAGCTGCCGCAGCAGTCTAGGTTGCCCAGCAGCAGCACGACACCACGTCTTTATGGAGCCACCTAATGAACTGCAAAGGGATGGACAGACGCTTGCGCACAGATGGCCGTGCAAGTATAATGATGGCCCTGCTCGTTTCGAGCTTCCAAGAGGTCCTATATACATGTGCACCCCCGACGAAGTGACCACGTACGTAAGAGTCCAAGGTTCACTGATTCTGCGGAGGCGTGCTTCATCCAGCGAAGCTTGGGCCACCCAGTCTTGGCCGAAGATCCAGCAAAGTGAGGCCTCGGAAGCTTGGGCGCACACAAAGATATAGCAAAGCCTGGGCCAAGGAAGCTTATTACTTACTTGGGCGTACATCCCGCAGGGAAGCTTCGGCCCAACTTGGTAGGAGAGCACGTCCACCAAGTCCAAGTCATCGGGGGCGTCTTTGATTCCCAAGGCTAAACAATGAACTGGCTTACTTGTTCTGATACATGTGCATCACCTGCAATCAGTGCATATACAGCAGGCTTGCAGCAGCGCCCCCCCAGCAAAACAGAAGGAATAGAAGTACACATACTACACTTAGCCATCTGCGCCTGTATACGCTGTAAGCTGTTTCAAAATCCTGTTTCCAGTACCTCTATAGCCGTTTGATACAGCAGCAGGCACGTATACAGCCCCTGGCTTGGCTAACAGCAGCGGACGTTAGCTACTTAGCTCAAGCAACAAACTCGTGCCAACATGATTAAGTCCAAAGTTGATAATCGACGCAGCTACCCACTTAAGTCAGATTCCTGCAGCAACCGTCGTATTGCCAAAATATGTGCCTTCAATCCTGGGCCTCTACTGTCAGTGCTGCTGCTACTATCAACATTGCTGCTTCTAGCTGCGGGGCAGCAGCCTGATGCTTTAGAAGCCTCGTACCAGAAGACCTACCCTCTGCATGTGGCTGTAGCTACCAATGAGCTGGCTACAGTGCAGCAGCTGCTAGCCAGTGGAGGGCATGATGTGAATGAGAAGGATGACATGGGCTTCACTCCACTGCAAGTGGGGCTGTCTTGCCACCCTCACAACACCCAGGGATGCGGCCCCGGAATGGACGCTGCAACAGCTGCATTGCTCATAAGCAAGGGAGCACAGACACGCATGCTGTACCCCATATACCCAGACTTCAAAACCAGCCCAGATTTCACTGTGCTGCACACGGCTGCCTTCAGGGGGCATAAGGACTTGGTAGAGGTTCTGCTCAAAGCAGGAGCAAGTGCTGATCTCAACTTAGCATACTATGATGACGCCCATGAAACCCGGCTTACTCCTCTCGTCAGTGCAGTCGTGGGATGTTATACCGCTTATGATAGCCCCTTTGGTAAACTCAGCATCAATGGGACGATCAAACTTCTCTTAGACTCAGGGGCTGATCCTTTGCCCTTTGGTCCTGCCAACACCCCCTTATCTCACATGATCAAGATCCCAATTGTGCAGCTGCGTAAGTGTGGGGAGAATGTAGGGAGCTGCAATGCTGAGGAAGTGAAAAAACTGGTGCAGGAGTGGAAGAGCTTGAAGGGACTTGAGATTAACCGCTCCTGCCCTGATTCATGGTTTAGGGTGTGGGAGGCACAGGAGCAAGCTGCAGCTAAGGACGGTGGTGGTAGGCCTGCAGCGCTTGGGCGCAGGCTTTTTGAGGGCAGGTTTGTGGCATAAGTAGTTGCTCTATGTTTAGAAGGTGGTTTGAAACTTGATGAACAAAGTGGAACATCCTGTGTAGTATGCAATTGACCAGGTCACAAGCATATGATCCCCGCAGTACTCATCCATTGTCTACAGAAGTTGTGTGTTCTGTTATATGTGCATTGATTGATGATGACTCTGGCCTGGTTGTCCTAGTTGGGAAGGTGCTGTCTTCTGCACGTCTGTGTTTGCTGTGGTATCCCGCCTTATGTTCTCAAATTCATTCAGTCTTAGCAATCAGTTATAATTGAATGCAGTGGTGATTGTTTGACTTTCCTTCAAGTGCTGTACCTTCCAGGGATGTCTCCTGTCATGACCAGATGGACTTGACTTTTTTATCTGTAAAATGGGTAGTGGGGCGGGTGCATGTGCCAACCTACCATTGGTTTGCCACTCATCATGTTGGATGGGGGATTGACTGGGCTTACTGCCCAACAGTACTTGTGTAAATAAGCAGATCTGAGGACAGGATCGTACTTACTTTGATTGGCTGGGTCACTGAGGAGTGTGGGTGTAGATCTTGTGCAGGCCTGCTCTCGACGTGCGCTGCGACACGGTCAGACACATGCAGACATGAATTGCCATTAAAAGATGTTTTTTCTCCCGTCATTGAGATCCAGTCTCAACTACATCTCTGTAGCAAGCATCATGGTATCGAGGACTGTATCAAGTGTGCCCCGGGCTGAACCTATTAAATCAAGAATCGTCAAGATCGTTTGGCCTTCCATAACCGCTGGTGCATGCAGTTGTAAGGTTCGCCTTTAGATGTCTGTGGTACCATAGGCCAGTCGGGGAAGTGTGTTCTGTTTGAAAGCAAGAGGGCACTGATGTTTTCCCACTACAACCTCAGTGAGCTTCGATTGAAGCAGAGCATACATCTACGAGTTGAACTATTAATTGATGAGAAGGAATGGCTGGCTTGACTAATTATGGCTGGTTTAGGTTAAGCCTGATTTTGAAGAGTTAAAGGGCTTCATTGGCCCCACAGCCTACCCTCATGCAGAGCCCTGGGCACCGGCCTCTGGTAGTTTGTACTGCCTGGGGCCTCTACTGTCCGTCAGCTGATCCATTGAGGACATTTTACAACTGAAAGATACTATAGGCATGCATATAAAGGATGTCATGTATTTGAGTGCTTTTGTTGAGCTCTTACCGTTGCTTTGTACTTTCTTATGTGTGTAGCTACCAGCTGCATGTCGTGCGATACATGCATGCATGAACGGTGAAATTTGCGCCTGATTCCCTGCGAGCAGGGCTAAGTCTCACAGTCACTGTCACATCCCGTTTTAGAAGAGCATCTAACTTTGCCGATGATAAGTTTGGCTGTGACACAAGCCTCCCCGAAGACCTTTCGGCAGAAAATGCAGATACAAGCGGACCTTGGCCGTTTCAGCCGTTGGTTCCGTGAGCACTGGAATCATCAGACGCCGGACATGTCCACTTAAGAGTAGGCGGGGCGCTTTTTCTAGCCCTGTGGACCCACGTCAAAGGTTACAAGAGCAGAGCCAGACAAGAGCCAGCCTCGGCCGATGGGGTTTGGGCTCCTGTTGATTGGAACAGAAGACCAGCAGATGTGCCTTGAATGAAACACCAAACAATCATTAAAGGTGTGGCAACCGCAAGAAGACCGCTAGGTCATCCGACCAAAAACAGCATCGGACAAGATCTAAAGCAATGAAATGGCTGCCCTACCAACCTCCAGGCTGCCATCTGCCCTGCTTTCCTGGCACGGTCACACGCTCAAATATCACTGATCTAAGATTCCCAGCTGGGACTTCACAGATCAAAAAGTAATCCTTTCCCTGCGTGAGAGGTTGAATATTGGATCCAGTAACCTTTTACTGCAATGAGAACAGGTTGTAGATCGCAAACCAGCTCTGCATGTGTTTGTATGTCAAAGCTGGATCGAAGGCAAAGCGAGGGTTTTGCTCTTTGTTTCATTAAAGCAGCACTGCCTGCTTCACAGGCAAAATGTAGCAGGCTTCAAGTCACGTAAAGTTGCCTGCTCTAAACTCAGGTCAAGTGGATGGGCAGCAGCAGCACTCCAGGAGGGAGCCATATCGCAAAATCACTGCAGTAGATACACATCCTTGTCTCCATGTGCACCACAGCACCAAGCGTGTATGCATGCCAAGGGGCCACATGCATGAGGGGTATGCTAGAGGAACAGACAGTAACAGCAGCAGCAGCACTCTACTGGAAGGGGCCCCCGCCCCAACACATGATCACCACAACTCAGCATTTGCCCCATCACTGCAACTCACCGCAACTTAGCGGCCCAGCAAGTCAGCCTGTAATGAGTATAGATGCAGCTCAATGGCAGTATGCAGTGAAAATATTTCAACTCTTGCACCTACCGGTAGTATCCAACGGGATGATCTGCATGTCCAGCACACACCTTGAAACATGGATCCTGCATCCAGATTAGCCCACCCATGCACACAAGCATGCTTGCACTCCAGCGTGCTTTAAAAAGCTTGTGCCATGGGTCAGTCAGTCAATCAGGGGTATCACAAACATCCACGTGATAGCAAAGGCCCCGCAGGACATGACAGATCAGGAGACCGTCAACACAACCGACAGAACATAATAACATGACCAAACTGGCCACAGTGATCGAGCTGGCCACAATATGATGCAAATTATGTGCACATCACAAAAGGAAATCAGTTGCAGAATCCATTAACCCAGCATGTTGACATTCTGACAGCATACAGCTCACTAAAGCAAGCAGTGCAGAAACAGTGGCAGCATTTCAGGACCTTGGAATTTTAGAGAGCAACAGAGCAGCACATATTGCTTTACCTATGACCACTTCAACCCAATAGACCAGAAGCCACTGGTAAGAACTAGAGTGTGCGACTGACAAGCTGTCAACACACAATTTGCTCATGTCATACAGCAGCAGGAACCGGGCATGCAGCTGCGTTCAACATTAACACTACATACTCATGACAGTATATGTGGCGCCTTGCCTGCAGCCTTGTGCTTTCAACTTACACAAACATCATCAGTTTGCAAGACTCACATGCTTGCACACAGCACTGGTACCACCACCGCCACTAGGCAACGACACCACCTGCAGCTTGCTTCTGTGCCTCCCACACCAGCCTACAGCATGCAATGTCTACATGGAGCATGACACACAGTTGCAGACACTCCTGTGCGTGGGTCGATCCAAGCCACCCCAACAAACAGTACATCAATGCTTAAACACAGTTTGACTGTTGCTACCAGTATATCACGCTCTCATTTCCTGCAGCTGCATGCATCATTTCATCAGTAACTTGCCAGGGCCAAACAGCTTGCGCCCAGACTGAGCTGGGGCGTTGTTACCACCACCACCAGCAGCAGCACCCCTCATATTAGCTGCAGCTTGCTCCTGTGCCTCCCACACCCTAAACCATGAATCAGGGCAGGAGCGGTTAAGGTCAAGGCCCTTCAAGCTCTTCCACTCCTGCACCAGTCCTTTAACTTCATTAGCATTGCAGCTGCCTACATTCTCCCCACATTTACGCAGCTGCACAATTGGGATCTTGATCATGTGAGATAAAGGGGTGTCGGCAGAGCCAAAGGGCAAAGGGTCAGCCCCTGAGTCTAGGAGGAGTTTGATTGTCCCATTGGTGCTGATATTGCCAAAGGGGCTATCATAAGCATTATAACATCCCACGACTGCATCCATCAGAGGAGTAAGCCGGGTTAGTTGGGCGTCGTCATAGTATGCTACGTTGATATCAGCACTTGCGCCCCCCTTGAGCAAAACCTCTACCAAATCCCTCTTACCCCGAAAAGCAGCTGCATGCAGCAAGGTGTAATTTGTGGTGGTATTGAAATTGGGGTAGATGGGCTCCAGCACACGAGGCTGTGCTCCCTTGCTTATAAGGAATGCAGCTGTGGTAGCATTCATAGAAGCACCGCATCCCTGGCTGTTGTGAGGGTAGCAAGACAGCCCTACTTGCAGTGGAGTGAAGCCCATGTCATCCTTCTCATTCACATCATGCCCCCCACTGGCTAGCAGCTGCTGCACTGTAGCCAAGTCATTGGTAGCTACAGCCACATGCAGGGGGTAGGTCCTCTGGTAAGAGGCCAACAACACATCTTCCTCCCCACGCTTCACAGCTCCTCTGTAATAAGAATCAGCTGCTGCACAAACATCTTCTTTTGTTATGGGATAGCCTGCTGGAGGAGGTTTGGTCTCATTACCATCCTTCTTCAACCACTCCCCACTCTGGGCGATGTAGTACCCTTCCTGTGCAGTCCAAACCTGCTCGTAATTTGCAGGCTCCCACCCAGCATTGACAGTCTCATTCCCTGCCAATAGCAGGTTACGCACACCTCTCTTCACATCGTCTGCTGTGCAAGCACCCAGCTTGTCACACCTTCTGAACTCCTCGGGCATGCGCACAAGGGCACTTGCAGGCTGATCTGGGCCAAACAGCAGAGGATTGGCTCCGCCTTTGATAAGGCGCATGATGCCCCATGCGTTAGACCCTGGAGGTAGTTGTGTGATGTTGCTGGTCTCATGGCCACACATGATGGACCAGGTGAGGGGGGACACGATGGTGTTGCTGTCTGGGAGGGTGTAGAGCTCATTGGGGTTAGCACCACCTGGCAAGAGGTACTGCGTGCGCAGCAAAAGAAGGAAAGAAAAAATTAGGCAGGAGGAAGGAGGAGTGCAATGCCTTCAGAAGATGACGTGAAGTTTTATGTTGCTACAAGCCCACCACGTATGGTTCTGACAATGACGAGCAAGCAGGGATAGGAGCATGTATGGCCAGGAGCTCATTTCACCGCAGAGTAAACCCTGTGAGGCAGTTGCAATAATGCCACAGAGCCTGTCGCGTGAAATCAAACAAAGCTGTATAATTCATTGTATAAACAGCCAATGAACGCAGCTATCCATCCACCAACAAGGGTCCTCCAAGACCAGTCTACCTGATGGATAGTGATCATGCTGTCCAGGCTGACTTTGACTTTGCTCACTACTTCAGAGAAACTCTCCACCTCTCACTACCGCATCAACTGGCGTACTTGAGCGGCTTGTGCAATAATTTTTAGATCCCTCAACCTGCACAGACTAGGGAAAGATTCCGAGTGCATTCGATACACAACAATTCATGCCGTTCTTTGGATAATGGCAGAGTAATACAATTGAGGAGGAATTGCCTGAGCCCACTGGCTAGTCTGTATGGATAAGGCTGCACAGGTCCAGCCCATGGCACACTTACATTCATGATGGGGTCAGCATAGCAAGCTGCAATGTGGATGAGCCTGTACCCTGGCTTATCCTTGGGGAAGACGTCCACATTGACATCAGCACCACCACAAGTCAGCAGGGCAGCAGCGGCATCATTTGAGCCAGGCAGACATTGAAAGAAGGCACCTCCACTGGGGGTGGTCCTTGAAGAGGAGTCGGTAGTGTTTTGCCCGAATGTGCCTGGCGCAGTAAAATTGGTCAGGCAGGGCAGGTTAGCCAATCAGTAAGTAAGCGCTCATGTTTCAAGCAAGTGTGGGAGAAAAGAAGGCTGTGATCTTATACAACTCCACCCATACTTAAAAGGGAGGAGGGCTAAGTTTACTCAAGACATTGAAACAAGACCACTGACCACTGAGAAAATGGCAGGAGAAGGCTTTCAATGGCTTCAGTGTCAGAAAGTGTATGCAACCTTGATGTTGAGGCCAGACGCTCACTCATCTGCCAAACAGCTGGTCAAACGTGTCATACCTTCAAAGGTCCGTGTAATCATCCAGTTGCATACTCATTGCCCTTAGAAGAACCAAGTGGCACCCAGCAACTGCCCACAGCGTAAGAATACCATGTTCGCTTGTGCACATTCGACAAACAGAACACAAGTGCAGGCCAGCCACAACGACTGGCGTATCATGTCACTTTCCATGATAAGCCGAAGGTAGCAGACCCAGACTTACTGCATGTTGCCATGGCTGCTGCCAATGGTGTTCTGCCAGCACCATCCAGAGCATTCACATCATGTTTGCCAGAGTCCAGGAGCTCCTTCAACTTGATTATGTTTCCAGTTATTCCTGCTTCATGCAAGGGTGTACTGCTCATTTCAACTGCATCAGTATTGCTTGGGGAGGGCTGCTGCCCGGCACAAGCAAGCAGCAAGGTTGACAGGAGCAGCACCGAGAGTAAGGGTGACAGGCACAATGAGCGCCTGTGGGTACCACGGCTGCTGCTGGTACCCCCAGTGGCTACGTAGCTGCAGCGAGCTTCGGCTTTGAATTTTTTCATCATAGTAATGGGACTGGGTGCAGGTCCCCTGTCTGTTAGGCAGCTGGGGCGGGCAGGGGATCGGCACCTCCAGCTGCTGCTGGGCCACGAGAGAGAGGCAGTGAGGGGGCTGGGGACAGGATAGACAGGCTAGAGCCTGATGTACGCAGCAAGAAAATGCAGATAATGCTAAGAGACAGCACCCAAAAAGGCCTCACTGCAGTCTGTAGCCAGATAGAGACCTACTGCTCGAGAGCTGCATGAATATGTCTCGGAGCAGACGCGGTACATAATAAACAAAAGATCATAGAAGCGCTTTGGCTTGGTACATGCCGTCTCTACCAAGTTCATTCACCCAATTGGCCCAAGCTCGATGCCGTAGACCCAGTTTGACGTACACCCAGTTTGATGGAAGGCCACCTCCGCCAACTAACGCACAAGTAACCTTGGAAGCGTTCGGGTCAATTGCGTCGGAGTGCCTCTATCACAAGAGCTATAGGACCTATAGGAACCTTCCACACAACTGCCTGAACCATTTGGGCCCCAGGAACCCGACGGCTTGGCACAGTGACTGTAGTCAGTGGGCGGGGTTGAACAAGCTTCCGGTGGCTGCTGAATGTCACGTTTTGACCCTTTGTCAACGGCAGACGATGAGGGCACCGTCTACAAGAGCCAAGAATGGCAGAGAAACTCTATGAGCCTAAAGTATAAGCTATTGGCTGTTTCTGAGCAATTATATGCCTCCACTTCATCTTAGCGCTGGCGATCGACTAAAGATGTCAAGAGTGCACCAACTCCGCAGGATCTCAAAGCATTCTGAAGTATTATGGGTGCTCGCTGTGAGACATGTGACTGAAATGGGCTGTGCTTGCTGCTAACGAGGTGCTGCACCCCGCCCTGAGCAGGCACCATCGCTATTGCACCTGCCAAGGCTGCATATATGCTCCCACGAGAGCTAAGATTAACTAACATCCCAGAAGGGCATCCACTGGAGCCATTTTAGACCGATCAAAGGCTCACTGAGGGCCAAATATCACCAGCCAAAAATCCACAAGGTGTTCATGCTTGCTCTGGCTCAGGTGAGGTGGACAGCAACATGTCGAGCAGACTGCGGCCTTGCAAAGGAGCATCTCACCCGATAGCAAAGATCTGTGTACCTGTAACCATGTGACCTTGTCTGCAGATAACTGTGACTCCAGGCTCAAAGGTATAACAGTTACACTGTGACACAATAACATAACACATAACAAACATTTAAGGTGTGGCAACCGCCAAGGGCTGCTAGGTCGAACCGACCAAACACACCATCGGATGGATCCAAAACACAATGGGTTCCATACCAATAAGCAAATGGATACCAGGCAGGTATTCACTCAATAAGCAGTGGAACAGTCACTTTGCAAGCAAAGAAGAACAGCTACACTCTGACTAAGCCTCCCGGCACATGCCTAGCCTCCTCATCGCAGACGGGCAGGGCACTGGCATATGCGCACAGCCTTCCACATTACATTACATTGTAAGCAGAAAGCTGTTATGTGTCACTACTGATCCACTCCCCCAAGCGCCTGCTGCTCGACAGGTTAACATGCCAAAGAGAAGATTTCAATGCTGCATAATTCAGGGCAGTGTCCCTACGCAAATGGCTCAGTTGCGCATGTACCGTATCAACATTTCTTGGCAAGCAAAACAAGCGGCTGGATGGCTGATAGTGTAACATGGCAGATCAGTGAGCATGAAAAATTTGCATGCGGTCCCATCATCATCATCATTATCCAAAACTTGGACTGTGCATGAAACGTAGCGATTGGGTCACCTAAAAAAAGCCCCACAAAACTGAGGCGAGCCATGGGTTGAGGCGAGCCATGGGTTGAGTAATGACCATGCATCATACAAACATAACACAATTACAGACTAGAGTTGGACTTAACTGCTATTAATGGCCTGGATGTGCACATGGCCCATCCCACACAGAACAGGAGCCCTGCTGATGGCCTACTAAGCCCCTCTCTGTGACTACAGATGCACATAAGGGTCATACACTACGAACCCTGTTCGTATGTCTGCAGTGTCGATAGACATGCATAACAGGACATTATTATTCTGCTTGAACTGACCACTGCCTCTTCTAGTCCACAGTGGACGATGTACCTGCAGGGTATTGAGTGCATTCTGACATGCCTCTTCCAACCACCCAGCTGCTGATGTGGTGTACGCTATGCAGTACTGCTCCTAGTTGCAGGATCCCAGCAGGTTCACACCTTCAGCACGTTCAATAAGTATTATCAAGCAGCTGCAGCAAGCCAGGCCTTGGCAAGCCCACACTTGGCAGCCCGCCACCAGTCTCACTCCCCTACAAGTGGCTGGAATGGCGGCGTGGCCCCTGCTGCTTGCCCTTCCCCTTTGGTGACTGCACCAGGTCATCCACAGTTCCCCTGCCAGCAGATGCCCTGAATGCCCTCTCCTCCTGTGCCTCCCAGGCAAGCTGGTTTGCCCCTGCCAAGGCCTTTGCACGCAACCGTTCCAGCTTGTCCGGTGGAAGCTGCTCCGGTGCTGCTGTTGCTGCTGAGCCTGCTGCTTGCTGCTGCTTGAGCTGGAGCTGTGCTTGCTGCCTGGTGATGCGCCTTGTTGGCTGGGGAGGTGGGGGAAGCCCTCTGCTTTCCTGCATCACTCCTTCTTCCCCTCCATCATGCTGCAGCTGCACCTGCTCCTGCTGTTGCATGGGTTGCTGAAGCTGTGGCTGGAGCTGCTGCTGCAGCGCCTCTGCTTCAAGTGCTTGCTGCTGCTGCTGCGGCGACGCCAGCTGCTGCTGCTGCTGGGACACCTGTGGAGTTGCTAGGTGCTGGGCCAGCTGCAATGGCTGCTGATGCTGCTGCTGATACCACATGGGCTGCTGCTGCTGTTGCTGCTGCTGCATATTCAGGGTGTAGGTCCCTGGCGGCAAGCTCGCAGAAACTGGTACATCCTGCTGCTGCTGCGGTTGCTGCTGCTGTTGCGGTAGCATCATCAGGCTGGGCTGAAAGGGCATGCCAAGATTGGCCCTGGAAAACTGCAGGCCTAAGCTGGGGTCCCCCCTGAAGTGCGAGTTGGGAGTTGGGGTGGTTGAGGAATTGTTGCCATCGCCACCGGGGCTGAGCATTGACACACTGTCTGTCTGCACACTGGTGGAGGGGCTGCTATGGCTGACTTCCATAAAGTCCTCGAAGCACTGCAGAGGGTCCCGGCTTGGCATGGCACCTGCAGTGATGAGCTGAGAAGGCCTGCACTTCAGGAGGCTAGGGTGGCAGGGGGACTGCTGCTGCTGCTGTTGCTGCTGGGGTGGTGCCTGATTGCCACCCTTCGCTTCCCACATCCTTCCCCCTGCCGCTGCAGCTCCTGGTCCTCCTAAAAAGCTGCTTGGAGGTCCTGCAGGAGCATGCAGGCCATTTGCAGACCATCCCAAGGGGAACTGCTGCTGCCCTGCATGCTCCAGGACCCCATGCAAAGGGCCTCCACCGTGCTGCTGCTGCTGCTGTGAGGGAGAAAGTTTGGGCGACTTCAGCTGCTCGTCTGCTTTCACCAACAAAGCTCTAAGCAGTGCCACCTTTCTTAGGTTAGTGGGAGCAGCACCCATGTCCGAAGGGGAGTTGAGTTGCAGCTCGAGCCTGAGGCTGGAGCACCCTGTGGGAGTGCCTCGAGCACTAGGTGGCGAGAGAAGACCTCCTGTAGGGCTGGTTGGGTCGCTGCCATATGGTATGTTGGTTGCAGACCTTCGCTTGTAGGTCAGAACACGGCGGCCACTTAGGCAGCTGGTTCCTTCATGCAGGCTCCTTGGCGAGGTGAGGGGAAAGGGGCCATCAAGCTGCATGTCCCGGTCCGAGACCTCTGGTGAAGGGGTAGCTGCTACAGGAGACTGAGCTGAGGGCTGCCGCTGCATGGTTGCATCGCCATGAGCCACATCCAAGGGATTATGGCCTGTGTTGACGAAGTTGAGCTTGCTGAGGCCATTGGAGATAACCTGCAAGGCAACAGGCCTTGAGTTCCATGCCACTTGCAACCTCATGGCAGTGCTAGGTAATGCCCTGGTGCTTGCATGGTCCCAAACAATAGGCAGTGCACCTGGTATGCTGCTATATAATAGGATACACCATAGCATGGTGCTATGGTCGGCAGAAGGCCATAACTGCAACCGGCAGCTGCTCATGTACGCTGGACGGTGCTCAAGCGGCCTTACTTCTGCAACATAGCGCTTGCTCCGCCGCCAGTTATCTAGGTCCTCTGGATCACCCTCTGTTTGATGCCAATTTGGACTCCTGGCCCTCTTCGCTTCCTGGCCTTTCGAAAGAGCCCCGTCATCCATTGTTCTCACGGAGGGTAACGCCTCAGCTACGCGTGCGGCACAACGATGAATGGTTGCCAGGTAGGTTTTACATTTTAAGAATTTGTCTTGCTGGACCCTTTAAAAGAGCAGCATCAAGTGCTGCCAGCCTGTGGGGTGCTCCCAGAACACCCATGGCCTTGCAGCTCACTTTGGCTTAGCCGGTGGATGGTCGTGTCGCCTGCACATGAGAGCTTTCGCATGCAAGTTTGCTGCCTGTGAGCTCATACGGTTGATCCAGGACTTTGACCCGGTCTTGCGAAAGATAGACCCTCATGATGAACCTGAGTTATCTCGGTTTTTGTCCTCGAAGTCTCTCGAAGCTCCAAGATACATCCCCCAGGCCTTTGGCGCTGCAATCGAGACAATACGTTTGCTTGCTTATAAAAGGGCTGCCTTAGATGAATGGGATAAGCTAACACTGTTTGTTTATGCTGCGACCAGCACAAGAGCGTCACAACGCGTTCATCTGAAGTGTGTGTCTTGTGGATTGTTAAGAGTATCATTAATTAGGTTTGCTGTATCAGTGGTGAAAAAAATTTAATGGGGGTCGACTACTATAAGGTGCTCGGGGTGAGCAAGACGGCTACCCCTGAAGAACTGCGCCAGGCATATCGGAAGTTAGCAGTGAAATATCATCCGGACAAGAACTTAAACAAGGACTTTGCCGAGAAGAAGTTCAAGGAAGTAGCTGAAGCCTATGACGTGCTCTCATCGGAAGAAAAGCGCAAGGTTTACGATCTGTATGGAGAAGGTATGCAGAGTATGCGGCAGAATAATCATGTAGGGGAGTTGCTACGAAAAACATGCATAAGGGGTGTGTCATGCCATTTTAGCTTAATATCTTGCCCGTTCAGCTCATATGTTATTGCTTGGTCATATGCTGCTTGTCATTTTTACACCCCAAGCAAATGGCTCGTTGGCTCCGCGCGTGTGTTACTCGCGCAGCCACCTTAGCAGGTTAGTAGGTAGGTTAGGTCCTGCCAGTCCACCAATTTGGCTTGTATATATTATAGTCACGTCAGGGAAGGAGGACGATACACAGCAACGCTTGAGAGATAGAGGCATGTAACGGCTTGTACAGCTGCTGCCACTGATAGATTCGAAATGTTTTTTTCAAAGCACTGAACAGGGTGTCGAATGTGCTTACTTGTAATGCACCTTTCCTGAGCAGCTAGGGTTTTCAGGTGATGTAACCCTTCTAATACGCTCTTCCTGCCCTTGATCATGCTCATGCAGAGGGCCTAAAGGGTGGCATGCCTTCCAGCAGTGCTGCCAACAATATGGGTGGTGCAGGTCCTCACTTCTCCTACTCAGGCGTGGACGAAGACCAAGCCAGGCGCCTGTTCGAAACCCTCTTCGGCGGTGGGTTCGGCGCTGGTGGGTTTGGTGGTGGTGGCGGCGCTGCCGGTCCCAGCTTCTTCTCCTTCAGCAGTAACGCCCCTGGAAGCAGCAACGGGGGCATGCCAAATGCCAGGACATTCCGCCCAGGTGGCCCCATGGGTGGCGGCAGCAGCATGTTCGGCTCAATGTTTGGGGCACCGGGCGCCTTTGACAGCGATGAAGAGATGTACCAGGCAGGATCTTCATCAGCAGATCCGTTTGCAGCTTTTGGTATGGGCAGCGGCAGCCGGCACGACCCCTTTGCACAGCAGCAGCAGCAGCAGCACCAGTACCGCCGACGGCAGCAGCAGCACCCCATGCGGGGCCCACGCCAGCAGGAGGTGCCACTTAACGTAAAGCTAGAGGACCTGTACACAGGCACAACCAAACGGTTAAACATCACTCGTCATGTAGCAGATGCCGCTAGTGGTCAGAAGCTGCCTGTCCAGGAGCAAGTGGTTGTGAACATCACACCTGGGTGGAAGGAGGGCACTCGGCTCACTTACCAGGGCTTAGGTGATGAGGAGGTGGGGCAGCCAGCAGCTGATTTAGTCATCATCATAAAGCAGCTGCCACACAGCAGGTTTGAACGCAAGGGGAATGATCTGCACACCACAGTGAAGGTTCCGCTGGTGACGGCGCTGTCTGGTGGGAATCTGACGGTGCAGCAGCTGGACGGGCGGCAGTTGCAGGTCCCCATTCAGCAGCTGATACAGCCGAGGACGGAGAGAGTGTTGCCGGGGGAGGGGATGCCTATCAGCAAGCAGCCGGGGAAGAAGGGGGATTTGCATGTGATCATGGAGGTGGACTTCCCCCGGAACTTAACACAGCAACAGAAAGAGGCGCTGAGGCAGATATTGCCAACAGCGTAAAGAGCTGAGTGGTTGGAGTGAGGTTTCCTGGCCTTAAGGAGATACTGGGAATTGAGGATAAAACCAGCCTCAATAAGGGGTGATGGGGGGCAAGGCTTTCAAGCCTTGGGGGTTAGGGGTCAATGGTGTTATGGGGGTTAGGGGTCAATGGTGTTATGGGATTGTCGGTAGAAGAACCAATTGCTTTCAGGAAGCTTCACAGGGTCTGCTGGGGATATAGTGCTGTCACTCATCAGTTCGCTCTATTGCACTTCTTGCCCATTTTTGATGCACTTCTTGCCAATGATGAGCATGTTGTCACTCAGCCAGTAAGGTGTGTTGGCCAGAGGGAACTTGCACAAGGCTTTTGGCAGGGCCACGATTAAGTTGGAGCTAGTTATGCAGGCGTTCTGCTGTCCTCCATATGGCACAGCCAAAAGTCACAACCACAACGCAAGAGTGTTAGTGTTACTGACAACTTAAGAGCTGGTGCTGCTGCCATAGCAGAGCAAAGCTCTTGTGTATTCGTGAGCAGCTTCAATGTGGTGGGTACCGTAGGACCCCATGTATGCATCACCAATGGGACCCAGGTGTAAGCTGACAATTGAAGCTGTGGTGTTGTTGTTGTTGTTGTTTGTGAGTGAAAGGCTCAAGGCAGGCATCCCGTGGAACTCCATGTGACACTGCTGATATGTGCTTGATTATGTGTGGGGAGGAACCAGGGCAGTGTTCCATGGGGCCCAGCGTGTGGGCAAGTGGATTGGGTTCTGCCATGCTTCTAAGCGAGAGGGTGAGGCAATTAGGAAGGGCCAAAGGCATGGTATAAAACACACACGCAGGGATGGTTGTGCTCTTGCATAGGGGAATGTGGGGTGGGGGGGAGCCGTTGAGAAAGAGGCACGTAAACATGGCAGTCTATGTATGCTGTGGAGTTGTAAATTCAAATAGGTGAGCTGTGAAATCTGCTGTCTGTTTTACATTAGGCAATGTGAGATGGTGGTGGATAGTGTGCTTGTACCAGGTTGAGAGGCAGGGTGCCTGTATTCGTTGTTGTACCACCTGTCAGACCTTATGTATCTGTTTGTTTGTACAGTGAGTGGTTCTGTGGATGTGCAGAGTTTGGACAGCTCGTGAGCCAAACTTGGTTCAGAGCTGGTAACTCCTTCCCTTCATAATGATGGGTGATTTGGCACCACAACTTGTGAGTTGGCACCTATTCAATGATAGCTTTCAGAAAGCTTGCCCTCAGCAAGGTTGGTTGTTTTGTTGTCTACCCCTCAGCATGCTGACTTCCATCAGACAGCAGGATGGTAGCCTTGTGTTCCTGTGATATGGATTCAATGCTTCTAGGTGGACATTCCTGTGATGTCGATTGGAATAGAGGCAGGTGCCCCTGTTCACTTCTATATGGCACAACCAAGTGTGCAAAGAACATGCTCCAAAACTATTGCATGATGCCGTTTGTGGTTCAGGAGCTGTTGTGCAGAACTCCTGTTGTTTGCCGGATCATCTGTGAAGTATTGCCCAAGTGGCCCATCATGTATGTGTATATGTATGTGAGTTTGTGTATATGAGGTGTGGGGTTTTCCTTGGCAGATGCTTGATGTATACACCCGGTGCCATTGCACATATGAAGTTTGCGCAGATGTTGTACCATTGATCATGGGTGGTGAGTGTGCAAGACCCTATTGAGTCCCTGTCATTGTTGTGAGCTTGTTGTTTACCGTTGTACCTGCTTTGTCAACAGTGTGCACCCTGGGATGTTTGAATGCCATGATAATCATCTGTGAAAGGACAGGCTTGCGGAGGTGCTAGTGCCATACCATAGCGCCTTCTGTGTTTGGTAGCATTGTGCATGGGCTTGTAGGGAAACAGTGCAGGAACTCAAGCAGAGACATTTTGCTTGATCCGAAGGAATGGAAGGGGATTTGCTGCCTGTAACTAAATGATATCCTGAATGTGGCTCTGCTGTAGGGGCCGGTGCCAGTAGGATGTTTGGCTGGTCATTTGTGTCATTTGACGAATTGTATGCATTGCCATGGTTGACTGGCATAGTCTGAGGCACCGTGAGGAATTGCATTGATTCCATCGCTAAATGGCAAAGAGACATTGTACATTGTTCCATCCACCAGTTGGATGTTGTTGCCATAATGCATCAATGGGTGTCAAATCATGCTAGACCCTGTCCGCACTGTGATGGCTGAAAAGCGTTTTAAGCCAGACGCACAAAGGTAGTAGGAAGTTGGGCCTCCACCCTGTCGGCAATAATTTTTTCTGCATGTTGTGCACATTTAGGGTTTTCGGAGGACTGAACCATACGCACCGAAGTGAGAACAAGTGCCGACGGAGTTCCCCAGGTGCCTCTTCCTTTGTGATGCCTCGCACAAGAATTTGTCTTATGCGCTGAGGCCTAGCAGCAGTACGTAGAAAATAGGTTTACGCGCATGCAATCCCCTTCAAGCTGGTATAATCAGCCAAACTACATGTTGGAGTACTGAAAGGTTGAAAACCGTAGTTGGTTTGCGTGTTTTAAGGGGACTACGTAGTGTTCGAGCAACTTCGTGTCTATTTGGAGCCGGAGGTGCCAGTACGGTACATACAGTGGGAGGGGTCCCTGCTCTCCAACCAGTAGTAGACATGTCAGCAGCAGGCGCCGAGCTTAGGGCGCTATTTAGGCAGTATCTACGGGTCGCACGTGACTTTCCTAACTACAACATCAGACAGTGAGTATTTCATAGAGCAACTACCTAAATAAAAGTTGCAGCTGTGCGCATTTTCCCTGCAACCATCAGCAACCACGTACGCCTTCTGCCCTTAGGAAGATACGGGAATGTTGGATATGTATGCATCGAGCTGAACATAGCTCGTTCTTGGACTGCGTCTGTACAGCTACCTGCAGAGAAAAGCGAGGGAAGAAGCCCGCAGCTTGGCCACCACCACAGATGCAGCAGCGGTAGAAACCGCCGTACAGCAAGCTCGAAGTGACCTAAGTGTTTGGAAGCGGCAATCTCTAGTGTACGGTCTCTATGGCCGGAAGATGAAGAATGTATTGGTAAGTGACCGGATTCACGTACTAACACCACTACCCAGCATCCATGCTGCTGTGGCTGAGCTTCAATAGGGGACAAGGGACCATAAGGGCCACTGAGTAGTGGGCCCGCGGAAACGCTTCATGGGAGCAAATGACGAGGTGTCTCCTTATGTCCATTCGCATTGGAGCCTGCAAATGTCTGCTGTTTTGAGATGCAATGCGTTTGGGGTAAGCACCACCCTGCAGATGCAGAGACGGTGCAGCTCTTCTCTGGGTACAAGCACAGGGTGCATGCTCGCCCCAGCACATGCCACATCCTCATTTAGGACGAATTTGCGTACCATCCCATCCGGTAGTGTAATCCACCTCCCCACTCTTCTCCATCATGCAAAGTAGGCCTGTAGCTGTCCACTAAATGTTGCCACTTTGCTGCTGCTGTGCCTATTGTGTTGCTGCTCGCAGGAAGTAGATGCAGCCCATGCCCGTCACTAGCACTGTGCAGAGCTACCACACACCTGTGATCTTGAGCTGCGCCAGAAATAATTGAAGGAGCACTTTTTGCAGTGCCAACGGGGCTGTCTGGGAGGCAGAGGATGATTTAGTTTTCCGGAGCAGCAGTAGCAATGGGTTGGCGAAGGCCAGCCTGTCAGCAGCCGCGGCGCAGCGGCAGCACTCTCAGCAGCAGTAACCACAACAGCAGTGGCCGTTGCAAAGGCAGCAGCAGCGGAGCCAAGGCTGGTGGTTGCGGGTGCCGTTGCAGCCGTCGCTGCTATACGGACCACATGACTCCTTTAGGAAAGCATATTGGGTCCTTGCATGTGGGGGAGCCTGCTTTGTAGTGGCTGCAGCATAGCAGCTGGCTGACAAAGCACACTCTTATATAGCAGGTGCTGCCACACACTTTGTGCCGTAAGCCTTGCGTGGGTCCAGTTAGGCCTGCCGAGCAGCAGGAAAG
The DNA here is from genome assembly GCA_963556185.1 of Pseudopediastrum boryanum. Classification (NCBI taxonomy): domain Eukaryota; kingdom Viridiplantae; phylum Chlorophyta; class Chlorophyceae; order Sphaeropleales; family Hydrodictyaceae; genus Pseudopediastrum; species Pseudopediastrum boryanum. The sequence goes on from OY744495.1 coordinate 8,121,938, forward strand.
AGGCAGCCATACTTTTGGTGGTGGGAGTGCTGGAAAGCATGCTTGCGATGCTGACTGCATTTGGATTCTGGCAGCTCGGAGCCTTTTTTGTGGTCCTGAGTCTGCATGACTGGAGTTTGATTGTTCCACTGTTTGTGCAGAGAGCCCTGCTTGACTGGATCAGGACTCTTTCATCGTTTGTGCAGTGAGCCCCAGTTGAAGTCAAATGTCAACGTCATAGCAAGGTTTGGGACCGACTGCATAGCCTCAACTCTCTTCTCTATTGACCGAGTTGGTGCGCGGTCAAAGTTTGCACTCTCTATAGCCTGCGGTGTGGGACTGTTGGTGTCCGACGCCAATTCGGTATCGGTTGTAAGGCGGCAGGAGCCTCTCCAATCTACTGATCTATCTATAAAGATGTTACTCATGAATCACGAAGGGACACGGGCATCATGAATATGAAGATGTGGCCCACATTGGGGGCCGTCAATCATGTGTGTATGAATCCTTCACCACTCATGCTAGGTATATCAAGCATGTATGAATTGAACTAATTAAGCACAGGCCATAAAATTGCAGTAGTTGACTGCGTGCTGAAAGCAGTACAGATGGCACTTTCTCAGGCTATTGTGGCTTCGGGCATGAAATGAATAATCCGGTAGCAGCGTAAGCAGCAGCTGTAGAAGATGGAGCATCACCCATGCAGTAACGGGTGGTATGGGTATACCGCCAGCCTTTGTATACCGTATACTCCCTCACAAGCTCTTGCCGTATACGTATACCCCTCGCAAGCTCGTCCGTATACGACATCGCAAACCCAATCGTATACCGTATACCTCTCGCAAAAAGCTCAACCCCAATTTTGGTATACGTCTCCTAAAACACCCCATATGGCCACAAAGACACCCACACGTATTCAGAACATGGTATACACCTTTTCTACACCAAAGAACACGTCAAAAGACATGCTTACGTCCATTGGCATCCAACACCCAACATACCTGCATATACAACTCTCCAGAAGTTTTGTTTCCGCTTCTCAGATGGGGACATTGTGACCACAGCAGCATAATACTTTGGACCACTCCTCACCCTGCAGCCACTCACCGACGCCATGACAACCAAACGTGCACCCAGGAGCCTGTCGACCATGTTTGACATTTCTACGATGGAGCACAAATCTCTGCCCAAACCCAGCTGTCAGAAGCACGCATTTGCATCATATTGGCATCCATAGCTTACACAATAGCATCTCCAGAGGAATGGGCTTGATCTCTGTTAACACAATAGCATCTGCCTCTCTCAAATTTTGAGTTCAAGTCATACTAGTATGTTGGAGCTTCTCTGACCAGAAACTGCAGATGATGGGCACATATCACATTACGTACTCATCATCCTTGACCCAGAGGCTTACAAACATGCATGCAGCAATACCAGTCAATCGTCCGGCTTTGGTAGCGTGGTGTGAGGAGTCTGGGGGCGTAGCTCCCAGAAGCTAAGCTGGGATCAGCACTGTTATCGTGCTTCTAGCTCTATTAGCTATGGAACCAGTTGCAGCAAGTTCAATTGGTAAAGGGAAATTAGTTGAGGGGGTCTGAGGGCGTAGCCCCCAGAAGCCAGGAAAAATTGTGGGCACAAGGTGGGCTGCCCCATTAACAAATTGCATTGCTGAGATGAAGCAGCATGACTTAGTTGCAGCTTAGAGATATCACTTATACAGCACCTCAATTGGGAGTGATTCTCCTCTTGGATATGTCCTCCTGCCTTCAGTATGAAACCTACTGTGGTCAGCACCATCTCCGGCCCGTTCTCAGTGTCGCATTGGTCCTGCTGCTTAGAGTTTGTCCTGTTGCTCAACATAGTGTCCAGATACCAAGCTCGCTCCCTCACAGAACAGCAACCCTACAGAACATGTTGCCAGAAACGCTCTAGCTTTGCTATCCATCGATCAGTTTATCAACATCGGATCTAATTCCGGTAAGCGTCCCACTCTTTTATGGGCGCTCGCCGGGATTGCTGTCAGCGGAGAAGACTGAGCTTGCACGGTGGCTCGCCATGCACTGTAGACGTGAAGAAGACGTAGAGCAGGTGGTTGGCGTGAAGCAACACTTCTTGCATTGATGCCACATGCATGCATCTGTTGGGAACGCTGCCTTGCAAGACTTGGAATGGCCGAAGACAATGAGTAGTGCTGAGGAGTGACAACTGTAGTGCCGGTCCACCAAGGGGGTCTGGGGGCGAAGCCCCCAGAAGCTAGAAAATCACTGCGATTCAGAGCACCCAGAAGCAATATTTGGAAGCTCCGTATACGTTCTTAGCAGCCACGCAACCATTGTGCTGTATACTCGTATACCTCCACGCAGATCGTTTCCCATCCGTATACGTCCTCGCAAGCAGCTTGGTATACCTCCACGCAAACGCAGCCGTATACCGTATACGTCTCGCAATTTGGCCGTATACCGTATACGTATACCTATAAACACCCGTAATGTTATCTTTTTCTGCGTGGGGAGGTTTATGTATTCGGATTCGCCTTCCACAACACACGGCTATAACCACCCGTCCATACCACTCACACCAGTGGAAGTGCAATACTAATACATAGTCAGCCACACAAACGTATACGGTCCATTAATAGCTGGCAGTTTACACCCAGTGCATATGTCCCAATAGGGTAGATGCAGCACGCACATACATTCACACAGACCACATTGCCTCCGTAGTAATGCAGCCATCTTTGCAGAAACCCGCTTTGCTGGAAGCAACCCCATGTACCATGCACCTAGAATTTCCCTTCAGGTTGAAGAATGCTGTGGGGTATGGAAAGCAGCCATGAAGGCCCGCTGACAACATACCAACATTGGCAATACAGCAGCTGAAACAAACCCATGCTACTTCACTTCCAAGCTAAAACCTCCTGACAGTTTGAAGCTGCCCGGAGCCCTCATCATATTTGTTAAGAGAGACCACTGCACAGCCCTCCGGGCCGTGCAGCACCCAAGTATGACTCCAACCAGTTTGCTAGGGTTGTGGGGTGAGCCCTCGTCATATTAGAGAGAAAGCCTCTGCCAATCCCTCCACAGCAGCTCCATCAAGGGTCCTCAGATGCACATTGTTTGACCCAATAAAACAGCAGCCCCTTAAAGCCCGCCCCCCCCCCCGCTGCCGCCCAGCCCCCCCCTCGCCCCCCCGGGGGTAGTCCGCTGCACCCCGGCCGCCCGCCCATGGCAGCCCGGTCCCCGCTCGTCGTAGTCCGCTGCCCTTTCAACAGCAGCCCACGGGCCTCCTAGCAAACTGCGGTGGCCCAGCTGCGCCGGAGTTGGTCTGCTTACTTGCTAACTAGCACTAGCAGCACTATTGTTCTATGGAGGTTCGCAGCGCCTCTCCCTTCCAGGCCTCTCCGCCTCTGCTAGTATCCTACCATTCTCTCTCTACCACCCACCCCACGCAACCCACCCAACCCTGACTTCTACTCGAAGGCAATCGCAACCCCAGGTACTCAGCCACTTAAAGAACTGCATTTCTGCTCCCTCATCATAGCTATCAACAACCATGACTCTCCTTCACTTGACACCCCTCCCACCTCTACTTCACCTTTGAATGCACTCCCCCTGTTCCAGGACCTTACCCAACCTCCATGCTGCCCAGACAAAATCAGGACTCTGCCCAGTGTACGTAACTTTGCCAAATCAAGGGCGGCAAAGCAAAGCAAAGCAATCCCTGGATGCACGAGAGGGACTTTTGAGGAGTTTAGCAGACCCACCGGTTAAAGCGCCCCTTGCCTCCTCAATCCTTAAGCTGCCATGGAGAGCACTACCTTGGGCTTGTATGCCCCAGACTCCACTTGCTCCTTCACCCAGCGCCTAGCCCACTGATCATAATGTACGATTTCATCTAAATTAGGCAGTGCGATCAGATCTGACTTGTGTACTTCACAGCATGCCTCATTGAGCTTGATGATGTCCAGGTAGCCGATCTGGTGGTCAATGAACATTTGGACTGCCTGGGGGGGGGGGGGGAAGGGAGGGGAGGGGGGAGGGCAGGGAGGGGCAGTACGGGTAAGGACCATGAAGCGTTTTATGAAATCGGAGAGGATGGAGGAGTGGGTCAGTACCACGGGCATAAAGTGGGTCAGAAAGGGGAGGGAGGGGGAGGGAGAAGGGAATAGGTACGTACCATGAAGGTTAAGGGGGTCAGGGATGGGAAGCGGGAGGGGGGGGGAATTCGTAAAGTACCATGGGGTTTAAAAGGATGGGGGAGGGGGAGGGGGAAGCGAAGGAGAGGTTAAGTACCATGCGACCCATGCAGGTTAACATGGGGCGGGGGAGGGGGGAAAGGTAAGTACCATAAAGGAGTAAATTGGTTGAGATTTGAATTACAATCAAAGCAGCAGCAGCAGCTAGACAAGACACTAGCTGAACACCAGGCAGCAACAGAACCCCTTGGAATTGACACTCAATGGGGAAGGTCGCCGCCTGGCCGGATAGGGCGGGAGGCATACGGGGATCACTGGCACCATGGAAATGTGGAAAAAAACAGGGGAATTAAGCCATGAGCTCATGACGGCCAACAGGCCAAGACGCCTAATCCCATGCATATGATGGTGAGTCACAATCGAAAGAAGAATGGCCCTGGCTAAGCTTAGAGCTGCTCGCGGCTTCTCTGTGCAGCCTCAGCAGGAGAAGGGGCACAAGGCAGGACTTGCCAAGCAGCACCAGCAACAGCAACAGTGGCGGGCACGGCACGAGCTGCCCAGGTCACCAAACGGCTTTCATGGAAGCCAAGATTTAAGCCACTACCCAAAGGTACCATGAGTCCTACGGGCTCACTCCTGACACACTGCCATCTCTTCACACAGTGCACCATAGCTAACAGTTCAAGCTTCGTTGGGGCTCAGACTCCCTTTGCAGCTTTAAGCTCTCTGCTCTGGTATGCTTCAGGATGCAAATCCTGTACTGACGTGCCTGAAATCCTTTGATGCACAACTGCCTGCCCCCCCCCCCCCCCCCGCTCAATAGCTGCTCCTCCTCTCTCCCCCATCCTCCTCCTCCCCCCTGGCCATTATCCCCCCCATCCTCTCTCCCCCGCCCCCATCCTCCCCTCGTAACGCACATCCTCCCCCTGCCTATCCTCTCCTTCCCCCTCCTCCTCCCGCCTCCTACCTCCTCATTCACCCTCCCCCCCTCCTCCTCTCCTCCCACCTGCTCAATATCCCCCGCCATCCTCTCCTCCCATCCTCTTCCCTCTCCCCCCGCCGCCGCCTCCCCCCTCCTTCCCTCCTACCTGCTCATTAGCTGCTGACAGCACGCCTGTCATTGTCCCTCCTGCCCTCCCTGCTGCATAGGCCACCTGCATAGCTGGGTACTTCTCATGGTCTGGCTTCTTGAAGGTGAGGGAGCTGGCTTTGCTGAAATCCAGTCGTGGCCAGGTCTGCTCGCTGGTGTTGACGCGCTCGGGCCAAGACATGGTGTACATGATAGGTAAACGCATGTCTGGCCAACCCAACTGCAAAAGGACCACAAAGAGAACAAACAAACAAAATTCAGGATGTGGCTGCACACAAGGCAGCTAAACCCAAACGACCAAAGGCACCGGGGTCAAACCTCATAAAAGTGGACCCCCACTACATTTTAGTAGTTGTCTGTTCTGCTGTATGCAGATGATATGGTGTTGCTAAGTCCCAGCAGGGAGGAGTTGGTGGTCATGCTGCAGGTGATGGACAAGGTTGCTGCTAGTCTTGGGTTGCGCATCAATGCAAGCAAGACTGAGATCCTGTCCATTGACAAGGATTGGAAGGAGGGGGATGTGCCAGTGCAGCAAGGACCAGAGGTGGTTATCAGTGAGGGTGTGGTAAAAGAGGTGTCACAGTTCAAGTACTTGGGAAGTGTGCTTGTGACTGATGGCAGGTTGGATGTGGAGTTGAATATCAGGAGGGGTAAGGCTGTGGGGAGGTTTAAGCAGTTTGAAAAGATGTGGGGTACCAAGCATCTGTCATTGGCTACGAAGGTGAAGTGTTACAAGGCATATGTGTTGACAATTCTGCTGTTCGGGAGTGAGTGTTGGTCCCTGACCAAAGTGCAATCGCAAAAGCTTGAGCGGGTGCACTCTAGCTGCCTTAGGAGCATCCTGGGGGTCAGGCTGTCAGATCGGCACACCAATGAGCATATCAGGAAATCATGTGGGGTAGCCACCTTGTCAGCATACATCACAGCAAATAGGCTGAGGTGGCTGGGGCATGTGGGCCGCATGGAGGAGGGCAGGTTGCCGCATATTGCGTTGTTCTCTTCATTACATGGTGACATGACGAGGCCAGTGGGTAGGCCTCGCCATACCTGGGAGAAATGCGTGTGTGCTGATCTGAAGGTGCTTGGTCAAGATGAGGGGAGCTGGGAGGCTTCATGTCAGATTAAGAGTGCTTGGAGGAAGAGGTTGTGGGATCTTACGCACCCTTGGGAAAGCCAACGGTTAGTGAGGTGTAGAAGGCGCACTAAGCAAGCTATTGATAAGCATGTGGAGCGCTATGTGGTGCCTTTCAGTGGCTGGGAGGATGGTGGTTCACCAGTACCTAGGTGGTGGGAGCCACCTCCAGCCCCTACTAGGGTGGTGCTTGATCCTGCTGCCTCCCCGCCACCCATGTGTGATGGAAGAGGAGCAGGTTTTGGGTTTTAGTGGTGGTGTTTGTTTCCCCTTGGTGTGCACGCCGTTGCATCTAGCCTCAGCTTGTGTGTGGCAAATCCACCATCGGTTGTGTGGCTTCGTGATTTGTGATCAGGAGCCTTGTGTTTGTGGCCTAGGTTTGTTTGGCCATTGGC